>JAQGBD010000916.1:0-21376 GCA_034698165.1 Punctoribates punctum | reverse complement strand
TTTTTGTCTGACTGTGTTGTCCCGGGGGAGACCCATGAAATTCCCGGTTTTCACAAAAAAGAGTTGGCAACGCTAATTATGATCTTGCTTTTAATATCTTAGATGGAAACTCCAAGTTAGAACTTGTAGCTATGTTTGAGCTAAATTCTGTTAACGGCATATAATTTAATAACTATTTTTGATATTTGGTAATAATTTCAATTCGAGGCAATGATTTGATACCCGACAGGAAATTGGTGTAAACACTGATCTCATACCGGATTCACAATTAAGGTCTGTGAGGAAACTCAGTCCAAGTGAGGAGAAAATCAATTATTTAGTTATTAATGTTATTACTGTTTATTACATTTTATCATTAAATATGTTCTCTATTAGAGTATCTCTAATGTAAGCCCTCGTGTCTACTCATTTTTAGAATATTCCATTAATTGAGCATGATAAACTCCACATTGAATAAGAAAACGTGAAAATAAAAAAATAAAAACAATTTTAGTGAAACTATAGGGAAAAACATATAAGAGTATCAAAACAATAGACATATTTAATATTTTTATTTGAATTTAAATTTATTATAGGAATGTGTTTAAGGTTAGAGACTATCGATTCGTGAATCAAATTGATTTCGACTATGACTCAGCTATGGCTCGGCTATTGGTCGACGCCATTTGTATCTTCTGAATAACGAAATTTATTTTCCGACGAATGGCTCTCAAAATCTTAAGTGAAAATAATTTCGTCAAAACTCATTGAGAAGGAACTAATTTGGCCCATAAATGTTTTTATGTGCTTGCATCTTTTATAGAAATAAGCAGTGAAAGCACTTGTTGAGTAGTTCTATAAGGACTTGCAAATCCTATTTTATACATTTTATACTTTAGAATTGAAAATATTTACTCGTTGATTTGCGGGAATATATCCTGTACAGCGTTATAGGTTTGGAGGGGCAGCCAAAACAGGGCGAACAGAATAACGATTATGAATAACATCTTCAGAACCTGCGGAACGAATATTCAGTCAAAACAAACCTTATTCTCATTAGTATTGTAATTATATTTTCTAATATTATTTTGAAGACAACAATTCGTAATAATTGGTTCGTTAAACGTCATGTGAGAAATAAGTAGATTGTATTTGCTTGCTCATTTATTCAATAATCTTTTTGGTAAAAGAAATGATTTCAATTCATTAAAATGCATTTTAAAAAGATTTCTATGAAAATATTGTAAATCTACTGATTAGATGTGAGAATTGAAATTATATTAGTTATACTAAAAATGATTATCTGAGTCCCTATAAAGACCTGCCTCATTACCAATACTCTTTGTTTTTAATATATTTGACTCAAATCCTAGTAATTAAAGAGCAAATAAAAAGTCTTAATTCTGGGAAAAGTCTTCCACCGAAAGAAAGTCTGAAAGTAATAAGTTTTGTGTTATATTAAACTGAATTCGCGTTAGTTATAGACTATAGTGACTATAGTATAGTCTATAAGTTATAGTAATATTACTTATATTTCTTATTTTATTGCAATAGTTGTTAATTAAGTTTGATCTGAGTCAGAAAAAAGTTTAACTTTGATAATGTCTTAAACAGAAATTGTCGACAAATTGGAACAATTGAGACAAACCTTTCTCTTCTCTCTATTGATATAAATTTGATTTCTGTTCGGCGATTGATTTCTTGGATTTCGATTTCGATGGTTTATGGCATCAATTCTTCTTAATTTATAGACGATATGATGACTTGGATTTTCCCTTCTATTTATGGTCTCGATATAGAGAGTGTAAGCCATCCTTCCATACGCTCCCGTTATGAGCAAAACCGGCAAAAAGTATTGAATCACAACAAGGAATCTGTTATAAAGTTTAAGCAAATCGGGAGGAATGCCTATATTATGGCAAAATGGCTTCGATGGTAGGACCAGATAATTATCATCAATAGTTTTATTTGTGAATAAATTAGTCAGGTTCATTTTACTAATGGCCACGTCGTCCGGTATCATTGAGACGCCCAGCGCTAAGTACATTGGAATGGCTGTAATTATCGCTATTATCCAAATGGCGATAATTATGAGCTGTGCCCTCAATTTTGTTAATCGGGGCCACAATGGGTTGACGACAATACGATATCTATCGATAGCAATGGCTGTCAGTGTGAAGATCGACACATTTACTGATATAACGTTTATGAATGGACAGAACGGACACATGAAGTGCGGTAAAAGCCATCGTTGAAGTAGAGCTGATTGAAATTGGAACGGAATGGAAAGGGCGCCGATCAGCATATCGGCGAACGCCAAGTTGGCTAAGAAAATGTTGGTCACTGTTCTCATTCTGTGCGATCGGACCACAATCCACAAAACTATTCCATTGCCTACTATAGCACACAATGAAACCGTGCCGTAAGCGATGGCTAACAACACAATCAAACCGATCGGGACGTCATATAGTTTGGCGAAATTGGGAAGACTCGTCGAATTTGGTACCATATATATGACGTCTTCCATTCTTATTCAATTCAAAGAGCAATTCAGATAAAAGAATACTTTTAATAAACTATAGCCAAACTTTGGGCTGTTTTGGTGGGTTCGGTGTCAGCACTACCTGTCATTCGATACCACTCTGAATGAGAATAAGTTTGATTCAGTCGACTGAAGTAGGCTTTCAAACCTTGACAACGGCGACGACTCCCGACTCAATAGAATCGATTTTTTTAAAAGCTTACGAAACATAAAAGAAGACTGAGTCGGGAGTCGACTATCATTTCAAACAGTTTTCACATTTCCATACGCTTTGAGTCTTTGAAAATTAAATAATTTCATCTCAAGAAATACTTTTAATCAAATGGTTATAATATGATTGTATTTAATGGTTGTCTCTCTTTAAGTCATATTCTCTATATTGAGGACTAATGAGCTAAACAAAGCTCAGAATAATTACTTCTTTAATGGATGCTCGCAATCAATAGATTACATCAAATTAAAAGGAGTTCTCAACAGTTATAACAATTGCCTTAACGAACGACACAATTGTCTAACAAATCAAATGTCCATTTGATCTAAAGTTCTTCATTCAGAGCCTTTCAATTACCCAAATTGGATGGAAATCTACCCAATCTTCCAAACTGTGGTACCTTTTTTACCTGCACTTCATATTAAATTCAATTCTAAGATGGATAAGATAAAAGCTAAATTAGTGCGATGATTGGTTACCATGAACAATTAAAGGGCATTCGGTTGCCATTGTTGAACATATTTTTAAACTTTAAACATAAATATGAGAAATGTTTGAATAGAATTTATGAAATGAATGGTATTTTCTCTTAAATGAATCGCTTAATTCTTGACTTAACACAAATAAAAACTGAAACAAAATAATTGAGGCATAAAATAATGGATCAGATCTCTCGTAGACGAATAGCTTTTAAGTGTAGCTTTCAGAAGATTATCTTGCCTATTTCATCCCCTCTCCCTCCCCTCCCCATCTCTCTCTCTCCCTCTCTCTCCCCTTAATTTTGTTAACTTTGGTATTTCACAAGTTTAGAATTGTGATCCGAAGCGCTTGCTATTCATTTCTACCATTGAATGAACTCAAAGTGAGTTATCACAAGAGATGAGACATTTAAAGGTTGGACTAACTTTCTTATGGTTTGATTCATTTAAAGGGTATTTGGGTTCACCCCTTTTGTTGATCTCTAGTCTCATACATTCATTAGTGAAAACACAAATGATTTGAAATGAAATTTAGAGAAAATAATTAATCGAACTTAAGTGCAATTTAATGGTTTTCTCCAATAATAGATTGTTTTGATTGTATTAACTGTTATTCGGTTGCAATCATTAATCCATTTTTCATCGCATACTTTGAATTCCTTTATTCTCTATTTGATCTGAATTATCAAATAATACAATTTTAAAATCTAATAACTCCTCGAATATTATCTAAAAATAAATCTAAAATCAAATCTTTTTATAAAATATAAATAAAATTTACCTTTCACATTTCTAAAAAAGTTTAAATTCAGTCATTTAGTTGAGCCAAGTTTTCTTTGCTGCAATGTTCCATTTGGCTCCGGCTAACAATTGGATATATTGATAATAATATAAGTTAGTCCCAAATTTTCCACTCATCTTCTGTCTCATAAAACTACTCGGCCTCCGATTTAGCAGGGTAAAATAATACTTTGCTGCAATATCATCTTCAGAAAAAGACAAATTCAATTATTCTGATGAACATAAGAAGTATTATATTCTATCTATCTATCTATTCTATATATTGTATGTCCTTCCAATTATTGACACAAAATTGTGTAAAACCAAGATTATTATTTTCGGTTAAATTATTAGTATTTTCAAATGACAATAGAAAAACTTTATTAATATATTCTTTTTATAAAATAAATTTCAAAAGTAATTTGGATATTAGTTCCAAGAATAGGTTTGGAGAGGAGGCGAAGAATATCTAATATCACATTTATATCTGATTCTTAGAAACTGGAATATAAAGGTCACAATTCTCGGCTCACTTTTTATTTAGTTTTGAGTGAATACACTTAGAAATTACAAAATATTTTTTTCTATTAATTTCCTGATAAAACCTTATGAGAGTTGACTTAGAAATGTTGAAAATAAATAAATATGTATTATATTATGAATTTGTCCCATGAGTCACAACATTACAGTAATAGTGTTTGCCTAGATACTAGTAATTGGGAAATATAGCCCATCAACTTTTGACGTCGACTAATAAATACTAATTCGTCTGTTTTTGTGTGAATCGCTGTTTTTCTATTAAATTGGAAGCAATCATAGGTAAAGATTATGAGACAAATAGCAAACAAATTGAAACCATATGAACGCTATTTATCATTTATTTTCATTGATTTCATATTTAGTGAAAAAAGAAAACTAAAAGTTATATAACATATAATACCTTTAATTAATTGTCAAAAAGAGAATTCAGTTGAGGCCCTCTTAGCAAAGTGTTATTCAACTCAATTAATTAACAAGAACGTTTAGTTTTCATATCAGGCATTTCTATGGGTAAATTTCAATCATTTTAATTAAGAACACTTTAGGACTAATTTGCTAAATGGAACTAATCTTGCAATAAAGTTCTCATTTGATAACCCTTTTTAAGAAATAAACACTTCATTTAACAGATGAGTTTGAAAATGAAATTATCCTCTAAAAAGGGATCGGTAAAGGTGGTGGGGTTTAGCCCAACCACATCCCTGTTCAGATAAATTTTGTAAGCCTCCCCCTTGGACCTCTTCAGCGGCTGAGATTTGTGCAGCGGTATATTTTTCGCTGTTTCCTACCAAATTAGCTGGTTCAAACCGAATCAATCGCATTTAGCTGAAAAAAAAGTCAAAATGGCCGTAGAAGAAGAATTTCCAAACCGCCCCCCACTACACCCCTGTCGACGAGAAGGTTGACGATCCCTTCTTTAAAGAATGCCTTCCATTTTCTCAAAAAACGTTAAAAAAATAAAAAATAAATATAAGTTTAATCACATTATTAGTCATTTTTCAAACGTTTATAACTCAAAAGTTATTAATTCTATGAATTCTTTGAAAATTTCCATTTTCTCGAACAAATATTTTTCAAACTTTTGAATTCTTATTAAATAAAAGCGTAAATAATTTATTTATTCGTTTTAGCAAATTATGGGACAATTGTTTGAATACAATTTTATGAGAAATTTTTCGAAATAAATGCCTTTATTTGAAGTCATTTATTCGCAGTCATTAAAATGTCAAACGAAAGAAGTTGATCAGAGATGAGAAAGAGCAAAAGTGAAATTTCCGGTTCATCTGGTAAGTACCCAGGGGCTTTAAATAGTACATTCTTGACATCAGTAATATTTCATATGAAATATCAGAGCAATAAACGAATGAAGAATAAAAACAATTGAATTAATATAAATAATTTATTAGACTTTTTCCGGCGATCTATCGTTTGACGAAACAATACTCGAAGGACTTGATTGACTCTGATGGTTGACCTGAGCACCAGTCAGTTTGCCGGTAGCGCTCGAATGTGAACTTTCGCTGCTCTCTCCAGGAATATAACAGACACAACACGAGGGAAACAGAAATTCAGAGAGAAAGGGACCCTTATATGGATTCCAGGGATCGATTACAAGTAATTTCTGGGTATTATATCTTTGTCGACAACTGCTGTGATAACAGGGAGGTATAAAATTACAATAAGAGCCGGTGCCGTGTCTACAGATCACTTCAGTCACGTATTGTTGATAATGATCTGTATTAATGACGACAAGCCATCTGCCGTTGGTGTTCTTGGACCAGCCCGGCCTCACTATACGAGTGATTGAGTCACATACCAGTCCACCGCTGTTGTCGTTGGCCAGAGTGGGCATAACCTGATGTCTCAAATCACGAAATAACTTCTCGAGCGGCCATTTGTAATATTTTGTTACTTCTGTCACCACTTTTATTGGATAATCTTCTTTATAACTGCAATAATACCGCCCGTAATGAGCACAGGGAGGAGCTTTGGCAGCACCAGCCGGACCACTATCTTCTTCGTTGTCCTTTTCATAGTTATGATTACCGGAATCGTCTTTTTCGTCCTCTTCCTCATCACTCTTCAGTGTATGAGTTGTTTGACTATCATTTGGTTTAGAATTCTGTGAATTCAGAGGCGATTGAATAGAGTGTTGGCTTTTGATTCGTTCAGATCTCAAGGCCTCAGCGGTGGCCAAATCACCGATGTTTTGGTCGTCATTAAGTTTTCTGATGTCTTTTAAATAAGAGGTTTGGTTAAAACTTCTGTTTTTGTCTTCGCCTGAGCTCAGCCACGAAGATATTTGCCTCAACTGTTCATTTCGAGTCAATTCGTCGCTCGCTTTTAGAAAAAATATTATTTTAAAAAACAAATTTAGACCAAAATATTTACTAAACGTTAAAACAATATATATTTACCAATTTTGCCATAAATTTGTTCAAGGAAATTTTCAGCTCCGGGCAAATCAAAAGGAAGAGAACTATTATGGAGAGAATCTAAAACAGACTTAAGATATTCGGTATTTTGTAGTTTAGTGAACAACAAATTTTGCGAATTTTTCAAATACGATGTATTTTCTGTCGACTCCTTTAAATTCTTGGATGAATTCGATATAATTATACAACTTTTGAATACAAATATCGAAATCAATAAACAATTGAAACGAAGAAAAAAGTTTGAAACAAACAAATATTTATATCCAGAGAACACACATCTGGCCATTAGTCTGAACTAAGGTTAGGATACAATTTAGTCACAAAAAGTACATTAAATTTATAATCAAATATAAATTTTATGTTTTATTCAAAAAAAAGTAGTGAACATTGGTTTGAGTGTTGAGAATAGACGGCTATTAGATATATCGACTGCATTGGAAAGATATGAGGAACAGACTGTTCGCTGGCTTTCTATTCAAGTGTTTATTTTAAGGTTCACTTCAGAAGAATTCAAAAATATTCTGAACTATCGTTTATTCGCTTCGAAAGAATACTCCAGAAAATGATATCGACATTAGTTTTTAAAAAATGCCAGAAAAATGATAAAATGTATGGAAATGATGGCCCAAAGCATTTCCGTATACGAGAATCAACGCTTCGTTGCTGTCAAGCGTTACTAAATGTCCTCTCTTTGGCTCTCTTTGTCTTTCCGACAGTTGGTTCCAAACAAAATAAAAAGTGGTCTTATCTTTTCATATTGTAAAACATCTTTTCTATTATTCTTGAAATCAATTCCCAAATACCATTAAAAACGTTTAAATCGATGAGAGTTTCAAGAGAATTGATTTCTTCAATTCCTGTTCCTTTGAATGAAGGAATCAGTTCTCGATTCTAGAGATTCGATGAACTGAAAGGTTTTGTTAACCGAAATATTGGTTTTACTCAAATCAATCGATTTTTAACCGAAATAACAGAAAACAAATAAATTATTAAAATAAATTATAAATACAAAGTATACACTATCTATGTATCTATTTATTCAGAATTTGAACAGGTTATTATTCATATCAAGAAAGATAATCTCATCCGTCTCATAACTTAAGGTTGTAGTTGATCATGGTGATCTCTGCTCGAGTGAGGCCAAAAAATAAGTTTAGAATTGATTCAAAGAATTATTGAGTAAATAATGAAATTGTATTTTTCTGTTTGTATATACACTACAATAGTCACAAAATGTTCATTACTTTAACTAAACATCAAAAAGATTTGTCAATCAATTAATAACTGGAATTCATATTTATTTCTTTTTCAAGTGAAATATATGCATAGAAAAGATTTATATCAAAAGGAACAGCATAAATCAATTTTAATATTACTGCGAAATGCCTTCAAATCAGAGATGGCCCAGACCTCTAAAATGGTCCTTATAAAATATTTGAATCTACAAGGAGGCCTTACCTAAAATTTTGGGTCAAGTGGGCCAAATTCATTTATCATCTTGGCCATCCTCGCTTTAAATTATTTTGAAAATAATTTTGAATATTTGAATATTTGACTGCTATTAATCTGTGGCATCCCTTCCAGGCATTCCTTCTAACAAATTAATAGTTGTTTTCCTGTGTTTAAAAATTTTGGGAAATTATTACAGATATTAGCGATAAAAAGAGTCATTTTCTGTGTGAATATACTATACTATAGTTTCAATATTTAAATATTTTTCTGTTTTTGTCTGTTTATGCAAATCAATGGTTGGAAATGCACTCAATTTGAAATACAAACTAACAATTATAGCGGTTCTAACTGTTCAACCGTTTTATCTAAATAGCAGTTTAATAACCATTTCTTCTTTTAATAGCTTTTCGAACAAAGAAAAAACATCAAGTCTTTGGGTAATTGGTTTTCACACAATATTTCATATTTGCCTCACTTTTGAGCTTAACTTTTATTGAAAATTTTTCAATTCAATCAAAATCTCAATTCATATGAAAGCATAGAATCATTAATCAACTCAAAGAACTTTTTTCCCAAAGAAACGGCATTTTTTTGTCCCCCAGGAAAATGTCTCACATTCTTATAGATTATTGAAAAGAGCGAAGAAAATAGCAGGAATGGCAGTATGGCACCCACATCATTTACAAATCAAATTGAATGCTTAAATTATAAATTTTAAAGTAAAAGTTTGAACGTTGTTCCAGAAAATGTCAATTTATTGTCGTCAATGTGTCACAAATACCATCGATTTTTAGGTTTTCTTTTGATTAAAAAAAAATTTATAATCAAAAACAATTTTATGTTCGATGGCCTAAAATGGCTCAATATTTGGAATATAATGCTATAAGTTAGGCATCGATGAAGGGGAGTATAGCCCAGAAACCCCCCCCCCCCCTGAGGCGAAAAATTAGTAATCCCAAAGGGAGTATAGTCAGATTTTGGTCAGAAAAAAGTTTAGGTTGGCCCTAATACCACATAAGCTCGCCATACCTGTTATAGATGCCTGATATAAGTGAATTCAAACTACTGTTTAAGGAATTAATTTCATTCTTAGTATTTAATTATAATTTAACTCACAAGCAGAGGTCATCAAAAGGGGTATAATCCCTTAGGACGCCCCTCCCAACAGGCAAATATTTTCGGTATTTCTCAGTCTTGTTCGGTAATATGACCGAAAACTGGATTTAAAATGATTTTTGGAAATTTAAACCAAAATAACCGAATTCAGCCGAAAAGGAGGCATTTTTATTGATGAAAAGCCACCCCCTATCCCCCTGTGGTCAAGGAGCTTGGTGATACCTATGCTCATTCAACGATGAATTAAAATTACATTTTACCGATTTTTTATGTAATTATATGCACTTAATTAAAAGAGTGAGTCTTTGACTTCACTATAGTTTCCAATGAAGTGGTTTCTGAATTGAGGACTAATTATATGCCACTCAAAGCTCTTGTTCAATATCAAGCAAAATGAGAATTTTTCATTAATTAATCCATTATTTATAAAGAGTTTACATAAGGCTGCCCTCCTAATTGATTCAAGAGATCAATTGAACAAGTTAATTTTCAACTAATTTAGGATTTCATTGGAGAAATTGGTTCACTATTTATTCTCCAAAATCTGTCTTTTTTCAAACATCAAGTATTTTGTGTTATAAGTTATAACACAATAAGAAAAATTTATAAATCAATTATTTATAAATATACATAACATACACAATGTATTACACATATTATATCATAAATCAAAATATATATCAAATACTCAAACGAGAAGTGCTTTTCTTAAGGAATTAATCAAAAACTGTTTAAGTCATTGAATTTAAATCAGAGATTTGAGAATAACATTAAAATCAATTTATTTTCTTAGAAGTCATCAAAATTATTCTTTTAGTTACAGACATTCAATTCTCAGTTGTTTTAAGACAAATAAGAAAATGAGTTGGTCTACTATGTCAACTATCAACTTTCAGAACTCTTATCAGGTAAAATTATTGAGATTGTTAAATTGGCTAGCTTCTTTATTGTTTCTCTATTGCTTGTCTATGTTGGAGGGACTCGACTCGACTCCAGACTATTCACAATATTCTAAAGAATATTCTCATTCATATTATTAATCAAATATTGAGTGAGGTTTTCAACCAATAGATGTCATGAAAAGCATTTATTTTGCAATGTTTTTAATCAATGAAAATAAAGTTTTAAAATATAGCGTTTAAAGTGATCCGTCTCTCGTTTTGCTCAGCTTTTACTTAATGTGTTTCTCTTTTTGATAAATCTTTATTTAATCAATAAATCAAAATTGAAAAACATTTCAAACGAAAACAAATTAACAAAAAGTTTAATGAATTTTAGTTAAAGTTTAGTTAATTTTATAATTTTAGATAATTTTTATTTATATTTAATATAATTTAAACGGAAATGTCTTATGAGTTGAGTCCAGAAAATAAAGTTTACGTTAAAGTCAATCGTTTGAATCGTTTGGTATATATTTTATTTATTTTCAATTATTTTATTTAATTAAATAATTTATTTACAGAAATGTCCAAAAATATGTCTGTCGTTGATATCCAGTGATGACAATAGAGACATAAAAATCAATGGATTTGAAGCCATTAATCAAACGGAAAGTCAATTGAATTGCAATTCATGTCAAGTATTGAAACGATTGGTCGCTATTAAAGACATTGGAATCAATCGATTGAATGCCGACAGAGAAGAACTTAAACTCAAATTAACGCAAATCCATAACAAAAACATTGAATTAAATCAAAGACTCAAACGATATGAAACAGAAAAACAAAAGACCGCCGAAAGTGATGCCAAATGTGATTATAATCGTTTGAAAGACAAATATGAAGAACTCGAAGCCATTAATAGACATTTAAGACAACATTTGAATACTTTGAGACTTGTTTTCAATGAATTACACAATTCTAGTGAAAGCACTTCCAATGAGATGACAACTAATTTGGGAATCAATGCCTCCAACTCTTCGACCTCGACCTCAACCTCCACTCAAACGACGACCAAATTAGAGACAAAATTGGAGAACAAAAGCACTTCAACCGACTTCAACACAACGGACAGGACTGAAGCCACCGATGGTTGCATACAAATCGACTCTAATTTAACGGACAATTCAAGAGTTGATAGTTTAGATGAAACTGTGATTTCGAGTTTCGATAAATGGTATACCAAATGATACCAAATGACAATAAATCACAAGAAATGCATCGAATAAAATGTTTTTTTGTTTTGTTTTAAATATCACTTCAAATGAATTAATTTGTGACTAATTTTCAAATATATTCACAACTATTTTATTCACTTATTTTTCAATTGAGTTTCAAATACATATCAATCACTGAATTAATTAAATTTAATTAATATTAATATTGATTACAATTAAATGATTTTAAATAAAACATTTCAACCAATTCTTAAATAATGAATAAATTTATATAACATTTGAAATAAATTTGAGAATATTTTTAGTATTGATTTCAGGAATCGGGGAATGGATTGAAATTATGACTAGAGTTTAAAAACAGACAAATTGTAAGACCAGATAAAAGACGACAAATTCAGATAAAAGTGGTTTCTATTACTTCTTCAGACAATTGGTTTTATTGATGGCTTGTCATATGTCGAGTCAAGTGATGCCGTTCTCTGAATGTTTCGTTACATATATTACATCTGAGCTTCTCTTCTCTCTTCTTCTTCAATGTGTCGGAAGGGGTGGCGCTCTTGTGATGAGACCTCATGTGATAAACTAAATCGGATGTCATTCTGAAGGTGGCGTTACATTTGGCGCACCAGTTGGAGGTCGGGAACGTCAGTGCAGCCAATGATGGCGGCAAATATGGCAGCAAAGTGTTGGACACCAATGACTTGGAGTTTGAACTCGAAAGCGAAGTCGGAAGAGTTGATGGCATCGGTGCCTGCATTTGCATTGGAGACAGCATTGGATGACTCAGTGAGGCTGTGCTCGACGGGAGCACCGAAGTTGTGGCCACTCTTTGGTATAGAGAAGTAAAGTCATAGGGATTGGTCACTGAACTGAGTTTATGGTCCACTTTCTTGAAAGCACTCGTCATTAGTGAAGAATTATTCACATCCGTGAGTGTAGTGCTCGTCGACAGAGAACTGCCTCTTCGGCCAGAATTCGGAGACTTCGGGCGATGGAAAGCACTCGAATTGATTGATACTAAACTTTCTTCACATTTATTTGATTCGAAGCCATTTTTATTGCGTTTATTGGGAAAGCTTTCGTTGGACTCATCTCTGACCAGAGACGCGATGTCGAAACCTCTCTTCCGAACTGTGGGTGGCTTTGGCTCCGAAACATTTCCGTTATTGACTGAGACTTTCATTTCAGATGAACTCGGATTCACAGATCTGACGCTTCCATTCGAAGGAACAGGAATTGAGTCAATTTGAATACGTTTGGGACAAATGCATAAAATATGAGCGACGGCTATATTCGAGTACATAAACACCTCATTACAAAGGGGACAGAAATATCTTGTGCTCCCATTTATATGACTCGAAGATGCCTTCGGAAGTCTGTTTTCTAATTCATGGCTGAACCAGGCGTACAACTTTGGAGTGTCATTGGGTCTGTCCTCCACATCATTGCTGTTCTCTAAACAAATATTACGAATGGCTTTAAAATAGAAGTTTCCGTTTCTGTATATAATTTTAATATTCTGTTCAGTGGAATGTCTGGCGATTTCTATCCTCGAAAATAAGTCTTTCGAAGGATTATTATTGTTGTCGTCGCAGGACTTGAATGATAGCCAATGCAATGGATTAGAAAATGGACCGAAAAGCTGTCCCTTCGATATGTTGGAAGTTATGGCGTTTGAAGAGCTCTCGATTGGATTGCCATCTGATTCGCTTCCCTCAGTCATCATTCCCATCAAATCAGATTAGTCTTCAGTTCATTCAACCATTTCTTCTGATTTAAGCTGAAAAATGGAAATCCATTAAAATTATTAACCGATTGCTTAACATTTGAAGAGAATATGAAAAAAGTTGAGATTCATATACATAATAATATTGAGGTTAGCCTTTGATAGTCTTTCCTTTTCTAATCTCTAAACACTGATAAGTTGACTCAATTTATTCAGTAAACAGATTCAGCCAACAATATATCCAACAATAACTTTGTGGTGAATAACTCTCAAAGTCTATCAAAGTATTCATATTTGTGTACTTATATGCAATCAGAATAAACTTTCAGTCTATGAGTATATGATATGATTCACTAAAACTAACGTCAAAAGCAAAAGAATAAGTTTATGAATGATATTAAGGGAGAGCGAGGAGAGAGAGAGAGAGAGAGAGAGAGAGAGAGAGAGAGAGAGAGAGACCGTAGTAAAGATGGGGCGAAGTCTAGCAGAACATATTTGTGAATATGATAGCAAAAACCCTCTGCTTTGATAGGAGTGGAAAACATGATGAGATGCTCTCATCTCTTTCCGCTCCGATTCGTTAATTTGCATTTGAAAGGAACATAATGTAGCTTTTATGCTAAACTTGCATATTGACAGCACTAGCAGTGGCACAACACCGCCAACCAATCCATATCAAACTCCAAACGTAACACAATCTCTGATAAGCGAGGGCTCGAACTCACTCTTATTATTCACATTTATTTGTCTTTTAATTATATTTGTTTCGCAATAATTCATATTTTTGGAGAAAAGAGACAAATATAGCGAATTCTAAACCAAAACCAATGAATATCGATTGAAAACTCGATGTTTTCCAAACTTTTTCATTCAAATGACTTTCAAAAGAAAAAAATATAATTTTGAACTCAATTCTTAAGAAAAATCAGTTTAGACGATAATCAAGAATATGATTTAAATTCATCTTGATAAACTCATGTTTTATTAGAGTATAAGACATTGATAAATGGGAAGGGACAAACAGGCGCTTTATCCCCTTGTTCATTAATCACATGTGTTTTAAACTCTGAAACCTCGACATAAAAAAAGAAAAGTTATCTAACATTTGACAAACATCTTAAAGAGTTGAAAGTATCCTTTCATCAAATGTGGTTATTTTCATTTGTTTCAAAATAAACTAGGTCTACTTCTACTTGTAGACTTAAATGATGGTCTCCAGAGTGGTATCGACTTATCCCTAGTGTTGAAAGAAAAAGTAACAAAAAATGATGGATTGTTTTAATCTTCGTAAATTGAATTTCAGTCTCAACTGTAGCCACTATTTTCTCAAATACTTTATTCAAATGGATATATCTATTGATATATTTTAGGCTTATATTAACTGATTTGGTCGTTAGTCACTCATATATTACTTGTGATAACTGAATACATATTTATTAAATATAATTAATATATCACTAAATAAAAAATATATTTCCTTCTATTGATTGAGAAAAAGTCGATTAATCTTTTGATTTATAATAAAAATAAGAGAATAGAAATCACTCATTATTTGAAAAAATTATTTAATATTATTTTCTATCAATTTATAGAAAATTCGTATGAAATGTAAAGACAGTGAAAAATATATCAAAATATCTGATTAATTGTAAAGTCATTCAATTGTCTGAAAGTTAGATCAGAATAATTGCTTCAAACCTTTAATTGAAAACTCTTTTAAATTAATAAATTTCAATCAAAAGTTGATAATTGATTTCCACAATCAGAGGAGTGATTGTCGATTGTCTTCTTCTTTAATAATTTTAGAAGCTTTGGATCAAAGACCAGAGGCATAGGTTTGTTGAGAGAGTTATTGAATTTGATTCAATCTGTAGCACAACACAAATAGTGATGTTGTGAGCGCTCACAGCAATGACTAAAGATAAACATTAATCCCAAGAAATAATTAATTGAAAAAAAGTGAACAGAAATTGAATGAAATTGAATGGAAAAGAAATATATGAAAAGCGGTTTTTGTGAGCGGAGTATAAAAGAAGTTAATGCATAGCATTAGCTCTAAAAGCGAACCAATTTTGGCACAGAATGATGAAAAGAAGCTCCGACTCAAAGCCAGGACAGCACAGACTGCTCTTAACGCTCACAGCACTTATATCTATTGGAGTTTTGGCTGAAAATAAGCTTAAACTAAGTAAAACTTCACATCAAATAAATGTGAGTCAAATCCCAGCAATTTTGGCAATACGTTTACCAATACATAACTGTTCACAAGTGTTCAACTCTTACCGAAACGGGCGCTCCATTCGATGCGAAGACATTGTCTGTCAATACTGTTGTTCTACTGATTTGATGCTTACATTCATTGAATTCATGCGGAAAAGAACACAATGAAAGACAGTCCTAACGATGATTTCAAAGTATAATATAATACTCAGACTCAACAACTTTTAGAGCAATGCGTCGCTAAAGAGACGATCAGATGAGAGAACCCAATATGAGTTGAGTCGGGAAGAGCTCTGAGAGTAGAGACACAAACATCGACTGAATTTCCAAAACGTTAGGCCACAGCTTAGAGCGAGAAGAGAAGCGCAATAGAGGAGGAGCTGCGACTTGTGAACCACTCAACAATAATAGCAGAGATGTTACTAATTCTACTTATTCTGGATTCTTCTCATTCCCTAAGCAGTCCCCACAATAATTTATTATCTGCTCCGGTATGTCATACTTTTCAATAGATTCCTCTTTCAATAACACTCTGTTCAGACATATTGCACATCAGTGGACAGTCATTGAAACAAAAGACAATCCAACGAATTAATTGAAATAATCATTTGGCAAACATTGCATTCAATGCATTCAGTTATATGTGTTTCTGATTAGAGGAGATGTCGTTCCATAAAACAGTTGCAAAAAATTGTTACTCAATAAAAAAAAAGTTGAGCTCAGAATAAATGGCGTTATAATAGAAAAGAAGATCTCTCTGAAAATCTATCACAAGTTTAGATAATGGCTTTGAATGATGGAAAGCATTACGAACTGAGAATATATGAAAATCATCTGAGATTTAAAACATGTTATGTTATATTGCTTTGCCTTAAGGTTTAGTTATGTTGTAGTTGTGATAAAGAACTCCGAGTCAGACACAGAGAGGGAAGGGAGCGAAGAGTGTAGAGAAACAGTGCGATGTGTTTCGCATGAATAAGTTTTGTCAGAACCAATTTTCTTATTTCCTTCTGAGTTAATCTTAAGCTAAACTACTTTTTTCAATCCTTATTTGATTAATTGATGCGGATTTGGTTGAACGCACTTTTGCTCTACAGCTGCGACAATCAGACAATAAACTATAACATTTGGGCACATCTTCTCTACTCTAGTCCTCTCTTCTCTTATTTTAATTAACAGACGAGCAATAAATCACACACTCTATCAGAGTCTTCCCGACCCAACCAGTTATGAGACAATGCGGTTAAAATGCAAAAAACCACTAAATTGTTAAAAAGCTTAAACATAAAAAAGTTTTTGCGTTTTTTAATGTAATATATTATTGTGTTATTTCCCAAATGACATCTGTTTTAATCAGAAAATGTGGTGTTCTTTAACTTATAAAACGACACAATAGTCGACTGTAGGCCTGAATGGAGCGCAACTCAAATGACAAAAGCGATGATAGCAATGATTGTTACTAATGAGACGTTTTTCTTATCACTCTTTAAAATGGCTTTTTATCCGAATATGTGCGCCGTATATACACTATATATATGGTATATATCTATTCTTCAAATGGCAGCTCTTTTTCATACTTTTCCTCAAATACGATGAAAAAATCGAGAGATCAATGAAATGCGAGTTTGCTTTACTTGTGCTCTTATGCTGTTCGCTCACTGAATAAAGAGATAGAAAAAGAGAAAAACTGTGAGAGAAGCACAGGGAGAGCAAAAGGGAGAGATGCAGATGGAGAGCCAGAGACGAGTAAATCGATTTGCAGTTAGAGAGAGAGAGAGAGAAAGAGAGAGAGAGAGAGAGAGAGAGAGAGAGAGAGAGAGCTAAGAAAATATCAATCAGTTGAGTGGAAGGAAACGCTGCGATTTGGCAAAAGAAAAGACATAAAGACATTGAAAATATGAAATTTTATTTGTTTGAATGAATGCGTGTTTCTTAAGGCAAGACTGGGTTTGACTGCTTTTTGGTCAGTGGTATCACATATGCTCTATAGAAGGGCTGCATTGGATGGCATATAAAATATGAGGCCCGTAGGCATACATATCCCAACTATATAACTGTTTGTTGGCTTTGGAGTCAGACTCGTCTCTCTGTTAGACGAGAAGCACATCTCTCTAAACGACAAATCGATGGACGACTGCTATAATGTTGGAACGGATAGAGTATTGAAGCATTACTGACATATAGTTTGCGCTGAATTCATATTATATGTAACGAATAGAATATGGGAATCACTGCCAGCACTGAATCCACACAAACCAGTATTGAGAGCATTGAGAGAGAGAAGGAGAGCACAAGTCGTCGCTATCGAGGGACGAATTTTAACAGATGTTTTCAAGAGTGAGCCCATTGTACCGACAGATGTTTTGCCTGCAATACTTGACTACAGGCCTCACAACAGCACACAATAGCACACAATCGGCTCATATCATCAAATCTAATCAATTTGGAATTGAAATTAAATCTCACCTATCATTTCCTTATAGATATTTGTCTGACCAAGATAACTGTGAACTCTAACCGCAATCGAACCTATAGCGAGACACTGGTAGTCGAGACAGTCTTTGTCTTAGACTCAGCAGTTCTTTATCGTCTAAAATCCATTAGTGGTCTATCAGTCACTGTCAACGGGGGGCAAACATACAAAAAATATAATTACGATTTGTTTCGAACTGGGATTTGTGTCCTATTCTAATACCAGTACTACTTGTTTACAGCAATAGTCGATAGAATACTACTTCAGCAGAGGAACCACTGATTGAACTATGAAGTGATGCTTCTGATGGAGTCAGCAAAGACTCGACTCCACTTCACATTAGACTAACTCTACTCGACAATCATCACAAACATCATTGACATCATCCGCATTATCCCGAAGTGACACTTATAGCGAATCATTGGATAAAAGAAGAAAATTATGAAAAAAGAATAAAACCATAAAAAGTTTGCCAAAAAAGGAAAGAATTGGAATACAATCGGAGAGAGTTTTCCTTCATTTTATTCATTGATATCTCTATAAATGTTTCGATTTTTGTGTTGTATTGTGTTTTGGAGCAAACGATAAGTTTGTTGTTTTGTCAGTCTTTGAGACTCGTATTGATTAGTGATGTCGAACACAAATATAGAGACAATGTGTGTCCCAATGTGTTACTCCACTGACATCAGTCTCAGACACTCTGCAGTCGAGACTCTCTTATTCTGCAGTTGTGTTTCTATTCCGTTAAATGGAGTGCTTATTGATCACAACCTAATGGCAGTTATGGGACTCCAACACAACAAATAAGACATTGTATTCCACTAATAATATGAATAGAATAGACAAAAACTATGTGACAATCATTTGCACCGACCCTTAAGACTAACATTACATCTGTCTGTCAGTCGAAAAGCCTTTTTGTCTCTAATCTCTGCGAATAAAATGATAGCAATTCTGATCGTAAGACCACTTTATTTACAGAATCTCTTCACTGATTAGTCGGAAATTCAATTTATGTCTCTATTGTCACACATTCTTCAATCGACTAACACTAGTATCACATAAAAGCCGAGTTCAGAGACCAAATATTTAAACATTTCTTATTCAAAACTCGCAAACTTACATTTCAATTATTCCAGACCAGTGAACTTGCTTAATTTGAACTTCAAGTGAAGATTGAAAATTACGTCTCAATGAATTCATTAGTATTTGCCAAGATGCACCAATATATGTATACATGTATATTTGTGTTAAGCTTGATTTAATGAAAAAAAAAGTTTGAGAATAATTGATTTGAAATTAATTTTGTTTTGATTTAATTATTTGCTTAGAAATCAATTTAAAGAATAATGTTTTGCATCAAACATAAGATTCGGTTAAGTTATGAATTTTTTATAAACACAACAAACCATTTGATTTTTCCATGAATTTTGCTCAAAGGATAATGAGAATTATCAAGGTCGTCTTTTGGTCATCAAAATGTTCTACTATTTTGGGAATTTCTCTGATAAAAATTGATTAAATCAAGTATAGTTTAACTAGTTAAATCTCTCACTCAATAATTTGAAAAATTCCAAGGATAATTTGGAGTGGAATTAAATAATCGACTATATTGATATACACTAATTGTTTCTTTTAGTGTAATATAATATAATAGACCCATGTACAATTAAGATATAAAATGTTTAGCTCGACTAAATACCTCGGATCACATTTATTCAGATCTGTTGACATCATTTTCCTTAAATATCTAAAAACTTAGAAAATTAATTGAAAATAATATTATTTAATATTATCAATTAAAAGAGAAAAGTGATCCTGGTCCACGAATTTTCACCTTAATTATAACCTGAAGATAACACACATTTGTTTCAAAATCATTTCATATGAAGTAATGCATAGATTCTGTTCAGAGAGTAATTGAGACCAAAATTAAGTTCCGAATAAGTGTTGAGTGAAGTGTTTTGAATAGAAAACAATTTTTTTAAAATCGCTTTTCAGCTGAATATATGCTAAACATTGTGAAGGAAAAGGATCGGAGTGTTTGAGTGGTGAACATCTCTGTTCTTATTGTTTCAAATGATGCAAATCTTTTTGTATGCTCTGAACTAAGAAGTGATTGGACCTAACATTTACATAGATATTGAATTTTATGCTGCGTTTTGTGATAACTTATTTAACTGAAATGTAGTGACAGATAAAAAGAAATCCTTTCAAGAGTTGCGAATATAAAAGAAGTTTTCCATTAATTTGCAATTCATGACAATTCATGGCTCAGTTTTCTTTGTATTAATGATCAGTAAAATACAGTTAAAAACAATAGAGACGGGAATAAAATCAAACAAAACAAATGTCGCGATTCTCACAACAAATCCATTTAATGACGAGTTGTTTGAAATCGTTTTCAATACTCATTTCACTAAAAGAGAACTCAAATTATGTTCACTCAAAACGAAAAGATTTTCGTATGTTTTCATTGATTTAACAATAAGTTGGGTTTCCTTTGCTTTCGGTTTTCGAGAATACACTCTTCGCTAATCTGGAGATCGACTCAAACACATCATTCATATAATTAATATTTCTCTCATAACTCATAATTAAATATCTTAAGTGATGTTACGATCAGAGAAGAGACGTCTCTGTCAATTTGATTTCTCTCTTTTGAGCATGTTCAAATATTCGTCAACAGAAGGGTATGGCGAGAAAGCCTTCACCCAAAATAAGCTGTGAAACAATTTCAAAACAAGGTGAAACTGGTTTTAAAATTGCCCAATTTTCTCGTCCAAAAAAAAACAAGATGTGAAAATGGATTAAAAGATGGGTTAAAAATCATTCAAAAAATCCATCTTGGTCTTAATGAGTAATACGTATACATAATTATTAAGTATATTATCTTCGATTTAAAATAAAAGAAAATATTCGAAGCGATTAATCTATTCATAAATTTACTGTAGATTTAAAATTGAATTTAATAATGTAAGCAAGCACATTATATTATTATACTAATCGTTATTAAAAGCTCTCAATTTATTCGTAATTAAATCAAAATATTCGCTTCATTTGCTTTATTTAAACCAATTATTTAATTCAATAATTTTGGATTAATTAAAAATTTATTAAATTTCAAAATAATTAATTAAAAATTGAATTCTTTGGTAAATGACTCTTAAATAAATGAAAGAGACTTTGTGTCTCTCTCCTTCTCTCTCTCCTTCTCTCTCTCCTTCTCTCTCTCCTTCTCTCTCTCCTTCTCTCTCTCCTTCTCTCTCTCTCTCTCTCTCTCAATCTCTCTCTCAATCTCTCCTAC
>JAQGBD010000915.1:0-21388 GCA_034698165.1 Punctoribates punctum | reverse complement strand
CATTTGAATACCTAGTCCAATAAAGTACCTGGTTTTGTCCGCCGAAGCCGGGGCATACTAGATGATTCTGACTGTATATGTTTAAATTATTTTGCTTGTTAATAATTGTGAAGTTCAGGGCTGTTGTCTCTATACCTGAGCACAGGTTCGGCACTGGAATCAAATGATAAACACATTAAGAATATTACAATTTTTCTGAATAATAATTCTGTTGAATAAAAATTACATTAAATGTGTTTTCAATAAAAGTTTACAAAACAAGAATAATTTGACTGGCTCAATTTAAGCCCGTTTTCTTATGTTAATACTCAAATTGTAATTGGCCTGGGTGTTATTATTCTGTTCTCCAGAGTCAGATAAAGCACTTGTATTTGTAATAAACACATTTTAAAAATTAATTTTTGTTTCAAAAGAAAATTCAGTTCATTATTATTTGCGTTAATTGAGTTGTTTTTAGTGGAAATTTTCTGAATTATCAATGAGCTTGCTCATTTTCATATTTTATTCTATTACAAAAATCTATTCATTGGTTGTCCTGACTTAGAGTCGAGTGTTTTCCAAGTATTTGAAAATTGTTTTCAATCTAATGATTCAGAAATGCTTTACACTGATGACCAAGAAATTACTGTAGAACTTGAACAAGGTGATTTTGAAGAAGATACCAGCAAGGTGGAATTGCGAAGGATAAGACGTGTCAGACGAATCAAATCTTGGAAAAGTGAGAGTGATTTGAATTCAAGTGATATTCCAGAAAATAAAATTAAAAATGAGCTAGCTCGTTCTTATTATAAATCTGGCGATGAATACCAGGGTCAATGGAGACGAACCCCACCCGAGTTACGGGAAATTATAAGCGATGAAGAACTGGATGAGAAAACTTTGAAATTCTTGAGGTTTATGCTATGGTTGGGCCGTATTTTGGGCCTCACTTTCGGGGGACTGACTATCGGCACAAACGGACGGATATTAGTCCACAAATACTACAGAATTTTCGGAATTATATTCCTTTTAATTTATTTTTTATACGACACCTATTGGTTCACATTTAATTTGAGCAAGGGCATTGATAACTATCACAAAAGCATGGTCAATTCATCATCACGTGAAATAAGCAAGCACCGTTTTCAATTCCTCAAATACGCCTCAGCCTCGATGTTCGCCATGACCCGACACGTTTCAAGAATCGTGATCTTGCTAACTTTGAATTTCTTTGGGTTTAAGCTTGGTCATGCAATAATGGAATGTATAAAAACATGTATAGTGAAGAAAAGAAACATCGAGGTCATACTAATATTCTTATTTTTGCTTTTCGCCTTGCTCATTTCATTGAGCTTGTCAATTTTCGTGGTCATCAAGTTTCCAAACAATTTCAGAAAAATATTTATATTGATCCAGGCAAATCTGGACTTTTTTCATTCCGGCTCGATGAGCCTGCTCATTTGGATATTCTCCATTTATACCAGCGATAAACTTGATCGAATTAAACACTATCTTGTTCGATTTAGCCGATTTAAACAGGGTGAGTCAAAAATATCTCATTTAATAGAATATATCCTTGATCATGATGAAAGTTCAACTTAAATTTCATCTTGCTAGGTTCATCCAAAGCTATAAATAGTATCAGAATGGAATTCATCAAAATGACCAAGAGTATAAATGAATTGAACGATAGAATGACTCCGATAATAATGTTGAAGATATTCTCAAACATATTCAACATAATGATTACAATTTATATATTTTCCCTGACGGATGACCTTGTTAAAAAAGATCTTTCATCGGGGAGACGAGTGATGCCATTCATAGCTCTTATGGTTATTATCGATATTTTAATCACATTTTTTGTCTGCGATTCCGTTCACAAGAAGTCCGAACAAATTGACGCCATTTTGGATCAGTTCAGTGGATGTGATTCGTCAGGCAATGAGTTCAAGGAGTGGTTTATGTTTAAGAATGAGTACCAGAAGATAGGCTTCGGTTTCTCGATCGGAAGTTTGTGTCCCTTCAGGAAGACCTCACTCGTTTCGGTTGGTTTTGTTTTACCTTGCTGAAGATTTGATCAAGCTAATTTCTGATTATTTGATATCTTTCACAGCTATCAGCTTTTATTCTTAATTATTCTGTGATTCTATTCCTGACAACATACCCTGCTCATCAAACACTTATTCCCACTTGAGTCTACTTTCTAGCAAGAGCATTTTTTAATTACCTTGTTAATATTTTACACATATATAAAATTAATGAATAAATAATTTAATTAATTATTTATTGATTGTGTATTAAAAATATTTGTATAATAGTTATTCGAATCTTGGTCATCCTCTTTGAATTTTGGTAGTTTCGGAGGGTTCGCTCCACTCAAGAAGACCACACTTATATCGGTTCGAATAAAACCCATTATTACCTGAATATTGATTTTCATTATTTCCACAGATATTCACAATTATACTCAACTATACTATAATTCTGTTCCAAACAACTCATATGAATTTCGCTGCCTTATGTTTGAAAAACTCAACTGGGTAAAATTAGCTAAATAAAGTACAACTGAAATGAAAATTATCTTGTAAAAATAAATCTGGCATAAAAACCCTTGTTTTCTCTCTCAAAAATAAAACTGATGATTGAAAGTCAATGTGAAGGCTTTTATTCGACATTTTATTCTAAAAATGAATTTTTTTTCAAATTTTAATTCAACTTTGATGTTTACTTGCTAGATCAAATATTTGTTCTTTAGAAAAATTAATGAAAATTTTCAAATTACTTGAGAAGTAATGGTTAAAAGATATTTGGTCATGAAATTATATTTGAACAAGTACATCTAATATTGATATTCAATGACTCAATGATATTTAATTAAATTTGGAAAGAAAGATGAACATTGGAATAACCCTTATTCCCACTTGAATCTACTTTCTAGCAAGAGCATTTCTTAATTACCTTGTTAATACTTTACACATAATTTAAAATTAATGAATGAATAGTTTAATTAATTATTTATTTATTGTGTGTTAAAAATATTTGTGTAAACAGTATTTATTTATTCAAATCTTGGACATCCTCTATGACTTTTGGCAGTTTTCCGTGTTATTCAACGATGACTAAATTAAATAAAAGATGCAAGGTGTTTAAAAATAATTATAATTTCTCACCGATTCAAAGTTTAATGAAAGATAAATAATAAATAAAATTTAGTTAAATTGTTATTATTAGTTGTGATTCATGACATTAATAATTAATTAATATAATTATGAAAAATATTGTCAATTATATCGCACTTCACATCAATTCCTTGTTTATAATAATATCGTTTTATGTAGTGTTGAAAAAAATACTCAATCAATGAGTGTTTTGACAAAGAATTTAATCAAGAATATATTAAAAATGTTATAAAAACTATTGAATTATTCCATCGGTACTCCTCCACCATATGTAGTTGAGTCTCATATTTGAAAGGATCTAGTTCAGATGAGCAAAATCAAGATTTCTGATATTACAATAATGTTTTCTAACAGTAAAGTCTGTTCTTTTGACAAAACTGACCAAGTTCGTATGAAATTAGTGACAGTCCTGCTGTGGATGAGCCGTATTCTTGGTCTCACTTTCGGGGGACTGACTGTCGACTCAAACAGACGGCTATTAGTCAACAAATACTACAAAATATACGGATATCTCTTCACTATATTTGTGGCCATTTCTGACGTCTACCACTTTGTGTGGGTCTTCTCCGATGTTATGGATGAGCGAAGAAGTTTTTTGGCCTCTTACTTCTCTGCGTCAATGAGCAAGCTAATTCCAATTTTATTTTGCACGACTAATATCGGGTGGTTTTCCCTAAAAATGGTTATCACCTTCTATTTCAACTTCTATGGCTTTAAACTGATCAAGAACATCGTCAAAGGATTCAAGAATAATAAGGAAAGTAATTGGAATTACAAGATTATAATTATTGTCATATTCTGGGTCACGAATATTATGCTTCTGATGGCTCTATCAATTTATATGCTTGCTAAATCTATGGATACGTATCACAAGTATATCATTGTTATGGAGTTCAATCTGGTTTTCATTTATTCTTGGACATTGGCCTCACTTATCTGGATTATCTCAATATATTCGGTTGATAAACTTGATAAAATGAAATGTGATCTATTTAATACCAAGAAAAATCCAACAGGTACATATTTTATTGCTAATTTAAATTGATTGCTTATTTAAATATATTGATGATTTTAAATTACCTAGATAATCACACCTTTAATGAAATGAAAGTTAGTTTGCTTGGTGAATTGTTGAAAAACAAGAAGCAATTCACTGAAATGAGAGTAAATATCAATAAACTGGATAAAAGTCTGTCGTATATAATGGTTATGAAGACCGGGATAACTATCTATACAGTTATGGTAAACATATATCTGCTGTCAATCATCGATAGAATACCACAAACAGAATCATTCGCCAAAATCTTGGTCTTCATAACAATTTCAGCCATCGTTGAACTGATTATCTCGTCTTTCGTTTGCGGTTCTCTTCACGAGAAGTCGCATCAGATTTACACCATTTTGGATGAGTTTAATGCAAATGAGTTCACTGACACTGAGTTCAAGGAGTGGCTTATGTTTAA
Source organism: Punctoribates punctum (assembly GCA_034698165.1). Lineage (NCBI taxonomy): Eukaryota > Metazoa > Arthropoda > Arachnida > Sarcoptiformes > Punctoribatidae > Punctoribates > Punctoribates punctum. The sequence continues at coordinate 16,764 of JAQGBD010000915.1, read as the reverse complement.
GACTGTGTCCCATAGAGTGAGGTTTGGTTTCACTATCGGAGGGTTCGCTCCACTCAAGAAGACCACACTTATATCGGTTTGAAATAAACCCATTATTACCTGAATATTGATTTTCATTGTTTCCACAGATATTCACATTTATACTCAACTATACTATAATTCTGTTCCAAACAACTCATATGAATTTGGAATTCGCTGCAATTAGTTTGAATAAAACTTACCATGCATAATTAGTAATTGCCAGTTACCCTTCAGTATGATCCGGGTATTTTAATCTTTAAAGAAATCTGTAATCTGTTTGACATTATAATCACATTTAAATACCTTAACAAATTTGTTCAAAATTAGGTCAAATCATTATTATCTATATCTATGTCCGGTGCTTAGGAAAGGGATAGAAATCACTTTATAAGTAAGTCTATTAGTAATAGATATCGTGATTAAAATAGTTGTCATTTATGTCATAAATCATTGATTATTAACTTTAATATTAAAACTGTTGTCAAATATATTTCCACTTATATCGCACTTCACATGAATTGCTTGTTTATAATTAATATCATAGTATGCGGTCTTCAAACAAAATACTCTATCAATGTTTGTTTTGACACAAAATTCAATTAAGGCTTTAATAAAAAGGTTATAAAAAAAATTCTTCAGTTATTCATATGAAAAGAATCCTCGATTAGGTTGAGTCTGATATTTTGAATTAGCAAGTTCATTTGAACAAAATGAAGCCTTTGAATATCAAAAAGATATTCTCGAACAACAAAATCTGTTCATTTGAGAAAACTGACCAAGCTCGTATGAAATTAGTGAGAGTTCTACTTTGGTTGAGCCGTATTCTGGGCCTCACTTTTGGGGGACTGACTGTCGACTTAAACGGACGGCTATTAGTCAACAACTACTACAAAATATACGGATATCTCTTCACTATATTTGTGGCCATTCATGACGTCTACCACTTTGTGTGGGTCTTCTCCGATATAATGGATGAGCGAAGAAGTTTTTTATCATCTTACTTCTCTGCGTCAATGACCAAGCTAATACCAGTCTTATTCACCACGACTAACATCGCCTGGTTTTCCCTAAAAATGGTTATTACCTTTTATTTCAATTTCTATGGATTTAAAATTATCAAGATCATCGTCAAAGGATTCAAGAATAATCGGGAGAGTAATTGGAATTACAAGATTATTATTATTGTCATATTTTGGATCAAGCAAGTTCTGGGTCTAATGGGTCTCTCTATTTATATGCTTGCTAATTCAATAGATAACTATCATAAGTACATGGTAGTTATCGAGTTCAATCTGGTTTTTATTTATTCTTGGACACTGGCCTCACTCATCTGGATAATTTCAATTTATTCCTTTGATAAGCTTGATAAAATGAAACGTGATCTAGATAGAACCAGGAAAGTTCCATCAGGTACAAATAGAGTGTTCTTGATGATACAATGTATAATGTTGATTTTAAATTAACTAGATAATCAAACTAATGATGAAATGAGAGTTAGTTTGCTTGGTGAGTTAATGAAGAGCAAGATACATTTCACTGATATGAGAGAAAATATCAATAAACTGGATAAAAGTCTGTCGTATATTATGGCTATGAAGACCGGGATAACTATCTATACAGTTATGGTAAACATATATCTGTTGTCAATCATCGATAGAATACCACAAACCGAAGCTTTCGCTAAGATCTTGGTCTTCATCACATTCTCCGCAATCATTGAACTGATTATCTCTTGTTTTGTTTGCGGTTCTCTTCACGAGAAGTCGGATCAGATTTACTCCATTTTGGATGAATTTAGTGCAAATGATTTGTCTGACAATGAGTTCAGGGAATGGCTTATGTTTAAGACTGTGTCGAGGAAAGTGATGTTCGGGTTCACAATCGGGGGGTTCTCTCCACTCAAGAAGACCACTCTTATATCGGTTCGAATAAAACCCATTATTACCTTAAAACTAATTATTGTTTATCTCCACAGATATTAACATTTATTCTCAACTATACTATAATTCTGTTCCAAACGTCTCATATGAATTTCACTGCTTTTAGTTTGAAAAACTCAACTGGGTAAAGTTATCCAAATAAAGTAGAGGTTGAAAACAAAATTATTTAATATTTGAATAAAATTGAATATAATTTCTTTAAAATTGCGCGGATTTATTCCAAACCTAATCTATTGGTTGTTTTTGAATATAATAAACAGGTTTTCATACCAATTGTGAAGGAAGGGGTTGTACTAAAAATAGATTGACTTCTGTTCACTATTGAAAATGTGCTCGATTTAGACAAAGGATTCATTTGCCCTCAATGTATTCAAACAGTTATTTGTATTTCAGTCTTGTTTAATTGTGTTTTCAATTATGAATAATAATTTGCTGAAAAAGCTAAGTGTTCTCAATCAGTTGATTAGTGTTCGTGGTGAAGTAGAAAAATTGAGCGATTCTTTTCAAAAGAAAGTTAGTAATGAAGTGTTAGAAGAAACTGATCAACGATTTAACAAAATGTGTAAAATTGTGACTCAAATGAATAAATTCAATGGAAAACCAGAGAAGAGTTTCAAATGTTTTTGGCCTAAATGTCAGTTCGAAACAACAACTAATTATCAGTTAAGTCAACACAAATTAATTCATTTGAATGAAAGATCATTTGTTTGTGATATCAATGAATGTAATCAAAGATTTAAAACAAAACCAAACTTAAATAGCCATAAACGAAGACATTGTGATGGGAAAGAACGTAGTTCTCATATCAAAAACAATGATCGTGGTAATTTATCTCGAAAAATTCTCAAATGCGTTTGGCCAAAATGTGAGTTTAAGACAACAACTAATTATCAGTTAAGTCAACACAAATTAATTCATTTGAATGAAAAGCAATTTGTTTGTAATATCAATGGTTGCGGTAAAAAATCCAAATATAAATCGGTTATAATTAAACATAAAAGAATACATTCCAAAGAGAAGCCATACAAATGTGATTTCAATGATTGTGGTAAAAGATTCGGTAATATCTCTGGTCTTTCAATACATAAGAAACGGCACTCAAAGACAAAGGCATTCAAATGCAACGAAAATAATTGCGACAAATGTTTCATCACTTCGACTGATCTGAAAACTCATATAAAATACACCCATTCGACAGAAAAGCCGTTAAAATGCGATTTCGATGGTTGTGGTAAAAAATATAAATCGAATAGGTGTTTAACTCAACACAAACGGATACATACGGGAGAGAAGCCATACGAATGTCATTTCAATGGTTGCGGCAAAAGATTTAATCAAAGCTCTACTCTTTCAGAGCATAAGAAACGGCATTTGAAATGCAAAGCATTGAAATGTCAAGAAAACAATTGCGACAAAACTTTTGTCTCTTTAGTTGAACTTCAAAGACATAAACAAACTTCACATTCTTGTGGCCCTTCATTTGAATGCAAAATAAATGATTGTGGACTAAAGTTTCCATTGAGATATTACCTAGCAAGACATCATATGAGAGTTCATTACAAATTGAAGACAATTAAATGTAATGAAAATAATTGCAAAAAATGTTTCTTCACTTCATCTGAACTTAAACTCCATAAAAAAGAATTCATTCGACAGAAAAGCCGTTCAAATGTTTGGCTGAAAATTGTTACAAAAAATTTCGCTCAAAACTCAGTTGAAATTACATTTGAATAAAGTTCACAAAGTATCAAAATTGTAATCAAAGACATTTTAATTGATATTAAATAAATTTCATGTGAATTGTAGTTCAATGCCCTATTCGTTTTAAAAATAATTATTTGTCTAGGTGAAACCAAAAAGGTATAAATCAGTGCACAATATAACAAATTGTTTACCGATTTATTTCATTCATAACAAAAAGTCACTTATTTTTTGAATAACATTAAGAATTTGTTTGTTATAAAGCAATTGAAAAAAAACACAAGAATTTGATGAGTAATTCAATAAAGACGTAACAAAATTACAAAATAAATATTCCCTTAAATGAGTGAATCCAAAAATGTAGCGAAACCTGAAACTAATGAAAGACATTATTGTAAAGACATGTTTTCAGGCAAAACAAACAGGTTTTCAGGTGAGGGCCTCACCTTTGAGGAGAGGAGTCATCTAATTATAGTTCAAGACTTCCCACAACTGAAAAGGCGCTCAAATAAGACAAAGCATTCATTTTCTTCAAAAAGGCATTGAATTTAACAATAAACACGTGTTTAGAGAGAGGTCTGAGCCGAGTGTTTGTCCCAAATATTGGTAAACACTTCTGACTATTGAAAAGGTGTTCATTAATTGGATTAATAATTGATTAGTTGTGAAAGTATTGCAACTGTTGTTTGTGTTTCAGTTTTGTTTTAATTTGTGTTAAATTATGAATAATAAACTGATATCTAAGTTGGAACTTTTGTCCAAGTTCACCAGCATTAGATGTGAGCTTGGAAATTTAAAGGATTTGTTCGAAAAGAACCTCGAACCCAATAATAAAATGTGCAAAACTATTAATAAAATTATTGAAATACCAGAAAACGATTTCAAACTTTGGCCAAAATGTGAGTTCAAAACAACAACTAATGAGAACTCAATTCAACAAAAATTAATTGATTTGAAAGAAAGACAATTTGATTCTAATATCAATGATTGCAATGAAATGTCGTCACAAACGAAGACATTCCGGGGATAAGCCATTCGTATGTCCTTTCAATGGTTGCGGTAAACGGTTTTCAAATAAATGGTATTTAATTCCTCACAAACGTATCCATACGGGAGAGAAGCCATACAAATGTGAGCGCAAAGGATGTGGCAAAAGGTTTAATCAAAAATCACATATTATTCAACACAACCGAATACACACCGGAGAGAAGCCCTACAGATGTGATTTCGAATTTTCCCTTGATAGGTTCAGGCAAAAATCACACCTACTTCAACACAACCGCTTACACACCGGACAGAAGCCATATAAATGTGATTTCAAGGGTTGTGGCCAAAGATTTCGTCAATTGAGTTGTCTTTTGGATCATAAGAATCGGTGGCACTTAAGATACAAATCATTTGAATGCGAAGAAAATAATTGCGACAAATGTTTTGTCACTTCAAAGGATCTCAAAATACATATAAAGAGAATTCATTCAACAAATAAGCCTTAATTTGAAACAAAAATTAAATGAATTTTTTTCACTCATTTAACTGATGTTTGAAAACAATTTTGTATTTAATCTAAAATTAATTTCAATAAATGTTTTATTCAAAAAATATTGATTCAAATAATGTCTTATATTTCTGATAGCGTTCAGAATAATTCTTTTCTCAATGTTCTATCAAAGTTATAAATTAAACCTGGACATTTTCTATTCAAATATCAAAAACTATCAATCATTTGAATTGAATAACTATAAATTGCACCTGGTTAATTGACTGAATAGGAATTAAATATTTTCTTTTCATTATAAAATTTATTGAAAGAATTGTGATGGGTTATTTCAACTGTCAAAACGTAAATAAAAAGAACACTGATGAATTGACAATAATAGAAACTTGCAAAATATTTTGACAGATATTCATTGCTTCTTTTCAAATTGCAAGATTATATTTAAGAAAAACATAGAAAAACACATTAAATGTTGCTTGAACTCGTTTAATCAAGGTTCAACTAATATTTGAGCAAGATGAAAAGTATTGACATTCGAATAATTCAAATTTTAATTTGGTTTCACCGGTTTATTGGCCTCACATTTGGCGGTCTGTCCATTGACTCAAATGGAAAATTAACTACAAATAGATTCTTCAAATTCTATGGCTATTTATATGCCTTGGTCATTTTAGTGTGCGATTTATACGTAATATCACTACCCATCAAATCTCAATCAACTGTTTTTGTCGATGAAATCAAGGAAATCATTGGAATTTTCTCAGTTCTCCCTATTTTAATAAGAATTTTCGGCGTTATCGTAAAAATAGCCTTGCTCATACTTTTCAATATAAATGGGTACAAATTTTTCCATATTATCGAGAAAGACTTCAATCGAAGAGATTCGCCAAATATGGGCAATAAGATTGCCATGGTTGTTATATCCTGGATGGTCCTGCTTATTGTATTTCTAACCTTTTTGATAAATACCCCGTTAATTTTCAAAAATTTCATTCAGGGATATTTAGATATGTATTCCATTTTTCTACTTTATTTTCATGGAATAAGTTTTAGCCATATAATCTTGGCAATTTCCATTTATTATTATTGTTCCCTGAACAAATTAGAAGAGACATTGAAATGTGATCTAAACTCAAGTGGGTATTCTATTTTAAATGTGTCTTGCTCCTTATATGCAATCTTTGCCTTTCTCAATCTAGGTAAGAGAAGGATCATGGTCAAAATGCCAGTGTATACAATATTGTTAGCCAGGAAAGAGTTCATCGAAATGAGAGATACCGTCAAACAATTGGATTCTCTTCTCTCGTATTATATTGTGTTGAAAAACCTTCATTCGATTTTCACAATAATGTCTGACATTTATGCCCTGGCCATTTTCAAAACAAATCTTATTGGTGACGGATGGTTCACTATAATGACATTTTTCCCCTCTTCTGCCATATTTGAGATAATTATCTTGTGTTTGGTCTGCGGTTCAGTTCACGAGAAGTCGCAACAAATTCACGACATTTTGGATGCGTTTAATTCAAATGATTTCACAGACAATGAGTTCAGGGAATGGCTTATGTTTAAGACAATGGCCAACAGTTCTGGTATTGGTTTCACTATTGGAGGCTTTGCACCGCTCAAGAAGCCTACACTTATATCGGTTTGTATTTGTCCAAGCTTAATCATTTAATTCATAATAATTATTTTTTCGACAGATGTTTACATTTATTCTCAACTATACTGTAATTCTATTGCAAACCACATAAAACAATCTTGCTTAAAGTGTTCAACAATGAAATCCTAATGAAATATTTGAAAAACAAGGTATTATAAGAACAGGTTAGTTAGAAAAACAGTTTGAGGTTTGTATTAGCCTCAGGTATATTCTAAAAATAGTCTAAAACCGTTGACTACCGTTGAAAATGTGTTCAAAATAGACAAAGGATTCAAACATTGAATTGTTTTTCAGTTTTGTTTTATTTGTGAGAAAATTGAATTTGAATTTCATTAGTTTTATGTAATTAATTATGAATTCAATTGTTGATAAATTGAAAAATAAGCTTGATACACTTTCCCAATTGAAAGAGATTCAAAACAACTTGATTAAATTGTCTGATACTTTCGATTACAATAAGAATGAAAGCAGTTTTGAAAATGTGTTTAATAATAATATTTGTAAAATCAAAACTGAAATCATTGAATGCGATAAAATTTTGGATAAAAGTGAGAAACGTGTTAACCTATTCAAATGCTCTTGGCCAAAATGCTATTTCAATACAACAAACAAACATTCATTAATTATTCACAAAAATACTCATTTGAATAAAAGACGATTTGTCTGTGAATTCATTGAATGTAACAAAAGTTTTACTCAATTGAGAAACCTTTTGCGTCACAACGGGACTCATTCTGGGGATAAGCCATTCAAATGCCATATCAATGGTTGCGGTCAAAGATTCCGACAATTCTCTAATCTTTCAGATCATAAGAAACGGCACTTAAAACACAAACCATTCAAATGTATTGTAAGTAATTGCAACAAATGTTACATTACTTCGACTGAACTCAAAGTTCACATAAGAAGAGTTCACGCAAAAGAAAAGCCGTTCAAATGTCGTGAAAATAATTGCGACAAATGTTTCGTCACTTCATCTGAACTCAGAGCTCATATAAAATACTTTCATTCGACAGAAAAGCCGTTCAAATGTCAGATCAAAGGTTGCGATAAAAGATTCAAAAATAAACCAAATTTAAATTCACACAAACGGATACATACGGGAGAGAAGCCATACAAATGTGATTTCAATGATTGTGACAAAAAATTCCGAGTTTTCAGTACTCTTTCAATACATAAGAAATGGCACTTGAATTACAAACCATTCAAATGTGAAGAAATTGATTGCAACAAATGTTTTGTCACTTCTTATGAACTAAGCATGCATAAAAGAGGTGTTCATTTGAAATTGACCCCTTTTGTGTGTGAAATTAATGATTGTGGTCAAAAATTTTCATTCAAATCCAATCTAATTAGACATCAAAAGACAATTCACTACAAAATTAAATCATTTATATGTAAAGAAAATTCTTGTGACAAATGTTTTACCACTTATTCAGGTCTTAAACATCATCTAAAGAGCATTCATTCAACAATTAAGCCATAAATCAAATTCTTTTTGTAAAATATAATTAAACTAAAAATAATTTTGTGACCCATTTAACAGATATTTGAAAAAAATTGTTTTTTATCTGAAATTAATTTCAATAAATATTTTAATCGAAAAATATTGACTCAAATAATGTTTTATATTTTGTCGGACTTAAGATTAATCGCTTTATAATCTATTTCAGTGATGATCCTAATTATGGCCATGCTCAAATTTGATTGCATCTATTCAAGAAAGCGTTGGTAGATTTTATTCAATAGTTACCATTTACTATCAATCATTTGAGTTGAGTGATTATAATTTTCACATGGTTAGAAGTGTGAATTAAATTTAGGGTTGCCAAGTGTACAGGCCCGGCCGGGATTGTCCCTGATTTCACTCTTTGGCGCAAAGTCCCGGTGGATACTCCGCCGGAACAGTGACGTGTCCCGGGATCAATGTTGTAAAAATCAAAGTATTTTTTGTGTTTAATGTTCTGAAAGGCAGCAAATTTCATCAGTAAATTCAGGTAGAGTTCGGTAATTCTGCCCAAAATCTGAATTTGAACCGAAATTTACCGTAATTAACCACATTTAGCCTTAAAGGCTATTTTTAATTGATCAAAAAGTTTAACACCAAGCTCATGGCCAAGCACTAGGTCTGTCTAGCTTTTGAAAATTATGTCCCGGTTTTGTCATATTTTTCTTTCCATGTGTCCCGGGAGAGACCCATGAAATTCCCGGTTTTCACAAAAAAGAGTTGGCAACGCTAATTAAATTCTCAGTTTATTCTTGGTTCGTGGTGAAGTAGAAAAATTAAGCGATTCTTTTCAAAAGAAAGTTAATATTGAAGTGTTTAAAGAAAATGACCAACAATTGTGTAAAATTGTGACTCAAATGAATGAATTCAAAGCAAAACCAGAGAAGAATTTCGAATGTTTTTGGCCTAAATGTCAGTACATAGCAACAAATAATCAACAATTAATTGATCACAAAAATATTCATTTGAATAAAAGACAATTTGTCTGCCGTTTAAATGAATGCAATCAAAGTTTCACTCAAAACAGAAATCTCGTGCGTCATAAACAAACACATTCTGTGAATAAGCCATTCGTATGTCATATCAATGGTTGTGGTAAAAGATTTTCTCAAAAATCAAGTTTTATTGTACACAAACGGATACATACGGGAGAGAAGCCATACAAATGTGGTTTCAATGGTTGTGACAAAAGATTCTCTCAAAGGAGTACTCTTTTGGAACATAAAAGACGGCATTTAAATTACAAACCATTCAAATGTTCTGAAAATAATTGCGACAAATGTTTCCTCAATTCATCAAAACTCAAACTCCATATAAAATGTATTCATTCAACAAAAAAGCCGTTTAAATGTTTGGCTGAAAATTGTGACAAAAAATATGCGCTTAAAAGCTCATTAACTAATCACACAAATCGGTGTCATAACATTAATTAGCATGGTCATTATAGGCCATCTTATTTACTTATTTTCTTATTCTAATCAAATTTCAATTCAATTATTTTATTTCACAGCAAACTCCTGAATGTAATCTTGTCTATAATGTTCTTCAATAAAAGTTATATTACCATGGTGGAAAATTGAAAGAACTTTATTCTCATTTTATTAAACTGTTTTCTTTAGATTCGGATTATCTTGGTGATTGCACATATTTCAATCTGGTTAATATCATGTTGATAAATGCAACAATATTGACTTGCTAAAATTGAATTTCTGAATAAACATTTTTATTTCAATTGATTTCCATTTAATTAAATTTGTTTATGAAATAACCTAGTCACTCGATAGAATTGCTAGTTGAATATCTGCCCTTAAAATAATGGAGTTTTCAAAATTTCAATTATATAACCCTGATCATTTCAATTATTACAACACCAATTTAAATAATTTGAAATATGGAGTCAACCGTCAGTGGATCAGAGTGATCCAGGTTCTTCTTTGGGTCCATCGGTTAATTGGCCTCACATTCGGAGGACTGTCCGTTGACACAAAGGGGAGAACCACTGTGATTAAGATAATCAAATTTTATGGCTATTTAATTGCCCTGCTCATTCTTGGCTTCGATATTTATCACATAATTTTTTTGACTGAAACGTCATCAATGATGGTCGAGGTATTTATTCTCAAAGGGGTGGCGGAAGAAGTGGCTAGATCACTTCCATATCTTTTCGGATTGATGAATGTGTTATTTCACTTTCTCAAATGGACCACGCTCTATTTCATCAATTTCTACGGCTTTGTTTTGTTCAAGGTCTTTAACGAAGACTTGAACACCCGTGAGATACCCAAGATCAGTTCGAAAATTGTACTTGTTATAATTTTCTGGGTTATCCAGAGTGTGTTGGCCTTTGCTCTGACTTTAAAAGCTCAGATGAGTTACGACACTTCTTTCATGGGATTCATGTCCATGGTACACTATGTGTCATGTGCAGTATATGGTTGGTCATTTTCTGGCGTGATTTGGGGCATGTCAATTTATTATCATGATAATTTGCAACTCATTTCAAAATGTCTGAGGGATAACTTGCCGTCGAAATCAGGTAGAAATCAAAATTATAAAGTTTAATAAAAAAAAGGAACTTGATAACTTAAAATTTTAATGATGGAAATTCTAGATGCGAATTACAAGTTGAAAAACTTTCTGACAACAAGATATCGAATTCTTGAATCGAGGGAACAGTTTATCGAAATGAGAGACACAATCAATGAATTGGATTCTCGTCTCTCGTATGTAATGGTTTTGAGGACAGGGATCACAATAATGACAATTATGTTAAACATTTATATCATGTCATTCATTATGAATATCAATGGATTTGAGTCTTGGAACAGATTGATGGCCGTCACCACGTTATTCATGATTATAGAAATTCTGATCACTTTCTTCGTCTGCGGTTCAGTCCATCAGAAGTCAGACCAAATATACGCCATTTTAGACTCAATTAAAGGCAATGATATGACTGAAAATGAGTTCAGGGAATGGCTTATGTTTAAGACTGTGTCCCGAAAGGCAAAGTTCGGGTTCACTATCGGTGGGTTTGCGTCAGTCAAGAAGACAACACTTATATCGGTAAATATTGATCTAGTCAAAAGTAGATTTAAACATGAAATTTATTGGTTTCTCAACAGATGTTTACATTTATTCTCAAATATACTGTAATTCTATTGCAAACCACACAAAACAAATCAATCAATACTGAATGCAAATGTACTAGATCAACTTAGACATATTCGAAAGACAGCAGCAGGAAATTAAAGAAAGCTAGCACATTTTTACCTAACCAGAAATAAAAGATAAACAGTCATCAATCAAACATGGTATTTTATCATTTAATAATTATATAACTATCTATCATATGAATTGAATAATTCTAATTTGCACCTGGTCAATTAAATGAATACCAAAATTATATTTCTGTTCAATGAGAGCTGAAATGAATTGTGATGGGTCATTTCAACTGTCAAAACATAATAAAAGTGAACTTTTCTTTTTGACTCTTTTGTTTTGATTAATATAAATTATTTTGACCAGGTGGTTAATTTGGTTGATTAGTTTCTCTCAAATAGCAAGTACATAACCAAATATTAATTAAACAAGGTAAATAGGTTTATAGCAGAGTATTAAGCAAGATGAAAATTATTTACATTAGAATTATTCAACTTTTGATTTGGTTTCACCGGATTATTGGCCTCACATTCGGCGGTCTGTCCGTTGACTCCAACGGAAAGTTATCTACAAATAGATTCTTCAAATTCTATGGCTATTTATATTCCTTGGTCATTTTAGTATGCGATTTATACGTAATATCATCAGTGATAATTGCTCATTCGAAAGATTCAACTTATCTAGTCAATGAAATCCAGAAAATACCAGGGATAATTGGAATTCAAGCCATTCTCCTCATGTTATTCCGATTTATCATGAGGATAGCCTTGCTCATTCTCTTTAACATTCATGGTTATAAGTTTTTCAATATATTAGAAGAAGACATGAATAGAAGGAATGCGCCAAAAATTGGCCATAAAATTACCATTGCTATTTTGTTCTGGGTCATTTTAGTTATTGCATATGTAATATTACTTTTTAATTCCCCATTAATTTTCAAGAATTTTACCCTGGCACTTATAGGGTCTATTACCCTTTCCCTTTTTTGTGTTCATCAATGGTCAGTAGTTTTCATAATCTTGGTGATTTCAATTTATTATGATTGCTCACTGAAACAATTGGGATTCTTATTGAAAAATGAGCTTGGTACACGCAAAAGTGAGTATAATTCTATTCAACTTATTAACAAGAATTGATTTCCTCTATTGATTAAGGTGGTAGAAGGAGCAAGATCAAGTGTCTAGACAATAGAATATTGTTAGCCAAGAGTCAGTTCATTGAAATGAGAGATTCAATGAAAAAATTGAATTCTCTTCTGTCGGTTAATATTGTGTTGAAAACAGTGTACTCAGTGTTTACAATAATGTCCGACATTTATACCCTGGCAGTTTTTAGAGGGGTACTGAAAGTCAACAGTTGGTCCACAATAATGATATTTTCCCCCATTTCTGCCATAATTGAGACAATTATCTTGTGTTTGGTCTGCGGTTCAGTTCACGAGAAGTCGCAACAAATTCACGACATTTTGGATGCGTTTAATGCAAATGATTTCACAGACAATGAGTTCAGGGAATGGCTTATGTTTAAGACAATGGCCAACAGTTCTGATATTGGTTTCACTATTGGAGGCTTTGCACCGCTCAAGAAGTCTACACTTATATCGGTTTGTATTTGTCCAAGCTTATTCAATTTAATTTAAATAATTAATTTTTCAACAGATGTTTACATTAATTCTCAACTATACTGTAATTCTATTGAAACCACAAAAAACAACTTTGTTTAAGATGTTTAACAATAAAACCCTTATATAAATTAACTTGCTAAAATTATAAGTAGAGTTTTTAATCAACAATTTATTGAATTTCAATATAAACTGGTTAATCTTGGTAATAATTTGGCGAATTTTGTATTCATCAGAATAAGAGTTTTAAAAAATTTAATTTTATTTCAAATTTCAATAATTAAATAAATGATTTCTGAAATGTTTTAATGAATTTTGATTACAATCAATATATTGGTTCTGATTATGAATTGTTTGTAAAAATCGTTTATTATTTTGTCAAATGAGTTGTTTTATAATAATTATTACATTAATTGTCAAACAAATTACTTTTTTATTAAATGAATTTTCCTTTTGTGTCGATATATATCACTTTCTCGTGAAAATGTTTTCTTGCATTCATTGAAATCGCATTTATATCTGAGTTTGAAATGAATACTATTTTTATGTTCTTTCAAATGATTCGGTTGTTTGAATCGTTTACTGCAGCCATTGATCCCACAGAGGAAGGGCTTCTCTCCGGTGTGGGTTCGTTTGTGTTGAGTTAAATTTGATTTTTTATTAAACTTTTTATTACATTCACTCCAATCGCAGACATATTTCCTTTCATTCAAATGAATTGTCTTCTTATGAAAATATAAATCACTTTTTCGTCCAAATGTTTTATCACATTCTTTGTGATCACATTTATATCTGATTTTCGAGTGAACATAATTTTTGTGAACTTTTAATGTCTTCAAAGTTTTAAATTTTTTGTCGCAATTATTGAAATCACATTTGAAATGGCGTTCATTGGAATCAATAATAATCTTTTGACTAAGGGTTGGCTCAGAAGTGGTTTCGATCTCTGGATTTGAATCAAACCTTTCCTTACATTCCTTCGAATCGCAGATATAATTACTTTTATTCAAATGAATTGTCTTCTGATGGAAATTAAGAGTAGTTTTGAGTGAAAAGGTTTCCTCACATCCATTGAAATCACATTTTAGTCCGACTTTCAAATGATTACACTTTTGATGTATTTTCAAAGCAGACAAATGTGTGAATCGTTTGACACAACCATTGATATGACATTTGTATGGCTTCTGTCGAATGTGTGTCCGTTTGTGTCGACTAAACAAACGCCTATCCCTTCCACTGTACTGACATTTTGGCCAAAGACACACAAATTCTTTAATTTTCTTGATCTCAATATTCCGATCAGAATAAATGTCGATTACCTTGCACACTTTCAAATCGAGACCACTTCCAAGTGAGGCATTCACTTCAAGTGAACTATTCTTCTGATTATCCGTCAATTGTTTGAGACTTTCATTGATTTTCACAAACTTTTCATAAACACTGAGAAGACTTATAATTGAATTCATTTTCTTTGTCTTAAATTAAACACAAATTCAAATTAAAGGCGACTTAACCGCAGACTTGAAGACCAAAACCTAAAACAAAGACAGAACTGAATCAAAGGCTGAGCACATGTTTTCCACTTTTATAACAGTTATCTGCAGTCGATTACAGTTTTATCTGAAAAATCATTCAATTTTTATACCAACGAAATGAATAAAAATGACCACAAACTCAATAAATCACAAAATAATTGTGTTATAAATGTCGACAAATCTGTTGATTAGGTTTTAGGGATAATACGTTTTTAAATCAATTGAATTAAAATCTAAATCAGAGAAGTTTTGAATCACTTTTTTATACAAATTTTCAGCTGAAGGTTGAGTTCAAATATAATTTGTTTAAATCAAACGATAATTAAATTTACTTTAAACAAAAGAAAAATTAATATTAAATGAAAACTATAATGAATTCAATCAATTAGTTTGAAAACAAACCAATTAAATGAAGTTTTGTACGAAATAAAAGGATTTCAATTAATCTGTTTATTCCTCACAATAATGTTATGTTGTTTTTGAATGACTTATATTAAAGCCTTTGAATTCCGTTAAGAATGTTAAGGATTTGTTCAATAAATACGTAACAAAAATAGTAAAATACTAAACCCTTAACAAGATTTTTGAGGAGTGTACTCAACTGTAAGGAAAACACAAAACAGTTATACTCTTCTGAGTACTGAAAAGGCGCTCAAATCAGACAAAGAATTCATTGGCTTTCAAAGCATTCAAACAGTTATTTGTGATTCAGTTTTGTTTTGTTTTAAATTGTGTTTCAAAATGAATAACAATTTGATTAATAAGTTATTAAGACTTTCAGAGTTAACCAATTTCAGGACTGATTTGGAAAATAAGAGCAAAACATTTGAAAACATCGAAGAAATCAATGGATTTGAAGAAAAGAGTCAACGAATCGACAAATTGTGTAAAATTGAGAGTAATTTGATTGAAATCAAAGACAAAACAGAGAAGTGTTTCAAATGTTTTTGGCCAAAGTGTGGGTTCAATACAACATCTAATGAAATTTTAAAATCACACAAAAAGAGTCATTCAATTGAAAGCAAATTCGTTTGTGATATCAATGAATGCAATAAAGGTTTTGTGAAGAAATCACATTTATATCAACACAAACGGACACATTCTGGGAATAAACCATTCATGTGTGGTGTCAAAGGATGCGGGAAAAGATATAAAACACATTCCGGTCTACTCCTACACAAACGCTCCTCTCATATGGGAATCAAGCCATTCAAATGTCATATCAGAGGCTGTGGTAAAAAATTTACACAAAAATGTGGTCTAATTCAGCACAAAGGCATTCATTCGGGGGATAAGCCATTCAAATGTGATTTTAAAGATTGTGACCAAAGATTCGGACAAATCTCTGGTCTTTATCAGCATAAGAGACGACACTTGAAATACAAAGCATTCAAATGTGTGGAAAATAATTGCGACAAATGTTTCGTCACTTCGACTGAACTCAAAGTTCACATTAGAAGATATCACACCAAAGAAAAGCCGTTCAAATGTATAGGAAACGATTGCCCCAAATGTTTCTGCACTTCCACTGATGTCAAGGATCATATCAGAAGACATCACTAAAAAGAAAAGCCATACAAATGCATTGAAAACAATTGCGACAAATGTTTCACCACTTCAGCTGATCTCAAAAGACATATAAATAATATTCATTTGAAAAGTCGGCCCTTTGAGTGCGGTTTCAATAATTGTGGTCAAAAATATTCCTCGAAATCCAATCTAATCGAACATCAAAAGAGAATTCATTTGAAAGTAAAGTCATTTAAGTGTTTCAATAAATGTTTTAATCCAAAAACATTGACTCATATAATGTCTTATATTTGGGTTAGACTTAAGAATACAATTGATTTTCACCTTTTCCATGACTGACATAAAATCTAAGACAAACGGATTGATAGCTTAGAATAATTACAAGTTTATTAATTAATGATTTTTAATTATCGAGGAAATTGTTTAATGAATTTTAAAACAATATATTGGTTTTGATTATGAATTTCTTATTAATTATTAATTAAATGTTTTGTCGGAATATTTTTCTTATTCATTGAATTCAGTTATGTATGGCTTCTCTCACTTATGGATCAGTTTTTGTTGAATTGAGGATTAATTGTCGTATAAT
>JAQGBD010000914.1:0-21435 GCA_034698165.1 Punctoribates punctum | reverse complement strand
AGTTATATTCAAATTCAGACAAAAATACATCACAAGTTGTGTTATACAGAAATACCTATAATATTAGACTTATGTTATGTATTCCTTATACTAATTGGCAAGAATTGAGAATAATTATACATGAACTTGCTACTTTGAATGACATTTGTTGAAAAAGAGAAATAAATTGAAAACATAAGAAAACAGAGATTCTAAACAAAGTTAGATAGATCATTAAAGTTTGCTTAAACATTAATTTATACCTTTTTGAACGTTACATTCTGTATAACTTATGCAGTGTAAGTCTGGCTGTTTTATAACAAGGTGAAACAATTAGAAAATAATGTACTGACTATTATTTCACCTAAAGGCCAAGAGAAATTACATACAATTAATATGCTAAAATTTGTTGTTCGGGGACATTTTATTTAAGTATAATTGTTTAGATTTGCCATAAAATGAGTAATAATTCAAATGAAATCGATTATCGCTTTTGAGTGTAAATATTAATGAGTGAACTCTTTTACTAATGAATTGATTCAATTCTCCAACAGTTGGATAAAAACGGAAAACAATTCTTATAAAAAATGTTTGCTCTTAGATATTGAATAAGAGCTTCTTTGAGTTGAGTTTGATATTATGAACAACCTATTTAACCTTGCCAATCAGTTGGAATAAACCGACTGATAAATGCGATAAACGATTTTCTTACTAAATTAGATATTGTGTAATCTAGCATATTTTCCAGATTGTTTGCTTACAAATTGTTTAAAAAGTGATTTTGTTTAAACAAGTTTTGAGTGAATGAGTAAACAAAAAGTGATTCACCGAAAAACAAGAAACTAATCAGTCGTATGACTCTTATAACAGATTTAGATTTGATTTTGATTTCATTAGTAATTCGCCGAAATATCTTTCAGACAAAACACTTGAGAGTTATTGATTAGAGATATATTTAGCATGGTACTCTATTGATACTCTTACTTCAATATTAATGTCATCAAACGATATAAACTTTTATTGATTTCCTCATTAATTATATGAATGAATGAGTGGATGACTGGAAAACGTATTTCATTTCAAAAATGAATTCTTATATTAAATTCTTTGTCTTTGCGTTGACTTTAAGTAATTGTTTGGTTTTCGGTTACGATTTTTTACGGCATTTTGATAATGAGTTAAACAAAAGAGAAGATAATGTGTGGAACGGAACCATTTGGGCGGTTCTGGTGGCCGGTTCTAATGGATGGTATAACTATAGACATCAGGCAGATATATGTCACGCATATCAAGTTCTTCACGAACACGGAGTGCCCGACGATAACATAATTGTGATGATGTTCGACGATATCGCACAGAATGAGGAGAACCCAACTAAAGGCATAGTAATTAATCGGCCCAACGGTACCGATGTATACAAAGGAGGTTTGATTCAAATTATTGTTTACTTTATTCGATAAAAATCAAGTTTTAATAAAATTTTACATATGTTTAGTCCCTAAAGACTATACTAAAGATGAAGTGACGCCAGAAATGCTGTTAAAAGTATTGGAGGGCGACCACAGTCTTCGTCAAAAGGGGAAAAAAGTGGTCAGAAGTGGGCCAAACGATCACATATTCGTATACTTTGCAGATCACGGCGCTCCCGGCCTCATAGCCTTCCCCTCCGATCAACTCTACGCTAAAGATCTGAATACAGTATTGAGAAGAATGGCTCATCAAAAGAAGTTTAACAAAATGGCCATTTATATCGAGGGTCAGTCATTAATTTTGATCTCTTATCTCAATAGTTATCTTCGAAATAACCTTAAATTCATAATTATTTGAGAGAAGAGTAGAGAACAACAAAAACCACATTCAATGCGAAACTTATAAATTCTATGGCATTGAAAATGATTTCTTTAGACCGTTAAATATCGTTAGCTTTTATAGATTGAGAATCCGGTCGGAGTCACCCTATAAGACAACAATAAGTGATTCCGTTTCTATAGGGCTCAGTAGAGTTCGTGTCTCAGATCTGCCTCTCCTTAAACCTAAACTTTGAGAGAAAGTCAAGAAATTTATTGAAACCGATTTTATATATTTTATACGAAATGCCATAAAACTAAACAAATGTTCGCTTAATTACTCCTCAAATGACGGATAAGTTTCTGGAAAAGTCATGAAAAGTAATTCAAAGCAATCCTCACGAAAACAATCGTTTGGTTCAATGCGAGGAATAGCTTAAGAAACCGGTAGTGAACTGAATGCCATTCAAATGGAGTTCAACTCACGCTTCCAATTAAGCTTTTATTTCAATTATTAGTAATTTAATAATTTTATTACTCTATTAAATCAAAAAATGATTTTTTAATCGTCTATTTTATATGATTTTATTTGAAAAGCGTGTGAAAGCGGTTCTATGTTTTCGGGATTACTTCCAAAAAACATAAATATCTTCGCGACCACTGCCGCCAATTCCACTGAATCGAGTTATGCCTGTTATTATGATGAGCTCCGGGAGACATACTTAGGCGACGTCTTTTCGGTCAACTGGATTGAAGACAGTGACAGCAGACGATCCCTAACCACAGAGACTTTGCAGCAACAGTTCAGAAGAGTTCACAGAGAGACCAATACTTCACACGTAGAAGAGTTTGGCGACAAAACCATTGGAAAAATGCTTTTGAGTCAATTCCAGGGCTCAAAACGATATAATAAAACTTATAACCGAAAGATTTACATAACCGATGCTGTGCCCAGTGGTGACGTTCCCATTGCCATCGCATACAGAAGACTAAACAAACGACAGAATGAAGAGCAGAGAATGACTAATAAAGTGAAATACGAGGAACTGCTTAGAGGTCGCAATTTTCTGATCAATTCTGTCAAACATTTGATACGAGAGTTTGAACTTAAAATGATTTCTGTGGACAGAATTTGGAGCGATAAGAGTGTTCTGACTAATCACGACTGTTATGTCGATTTGATCCAACAGTTCGATAATCATTGCTTCGATCTGTCCGCACATCCCTTTGCTCTGAGACTTCTTTATGTGTTCGTAAATATGTGCGAAACACTTGAAACGCGAAACGAAGCCAACCCTCAGATAATTGAGAATTGGATTTCATCTATTGTTAGGCACTGTTCTACTCATATAGCGGGACATCCGTTCAAACAAATTCTTTGAAAGTATTACAAAAGATTAAGACAGAGATAACAACTTTGGTCGACATTAACAACACATTTATTTTCACTTAATATTCAATAATTTTTATAAATAAAAGTAAATTCTTTTAAATAAGACAAAAAACATTTCAATAAATGGTTTACTAATCAATGATTAAACTTCAAAATATTCTTTAAATTCATAAATGACTTTAATTATAATAAAATACTTCGATTAGTAAAGAGATCGAAGACTTTCATAAATAATAAAATATATAATCGATTAAAAGGAGTCATAATTTTCATCTTTATTTCGATAAGAAATACCAAAATTTATTTTAGTATTCATTTTAAATGTCTTCGATTTCTCACATTTTCTCTCATTTTATGAAATGTTAAAAAAAATTCATTTGAATCTTATTCAAGACATTTACCACTCATTGAAGGAATTGCTTACGATTTCTTCGAAATCGGTTTCAAATAAGTGAAAAAATTAATGAATTCATCGATTATTCCGATTTATGAATAGCTTTACAAAACTTTTTATGTGAACTCCAATGAAGTTTCTGACACTCGATATCGCAATAAGACATTTGTTTACATTGAGAGCACCTTTTACTTGGGTTGGGCTCAGCACAGGCCCCGCAAACCTGTGAATCCTCATCAAAGCCTTTCTGGCCATTGATTGCCTGCGAAAGTATTGAAATAGCGCTCGGCTCGGATCCAATCTCGACATTTGCCAGAGTTCTGACCAGTTGTTGAAAGAGAGCGCTTTCATGATATGGAAACTCACGAATGCTTTGGCGCAACAATTGCTCCAAAAACAAAGGAAAGCCATCCTCTGGTCTGGGCTTAAGCCAACTCTTAAGAAGAGTGTCCAACTTTTTGATGTCGTCTTCCTTTTTGTTGACATTTGTTTCAGTTTTCTCCGCATTTGAATCACTTTTAGCCAAATGTTTGAGGATTTGGTTGAAAATGAAGGCCAAGTGATTGACTTTTATTGAAATCATTTCGTTTTGTTCGTTAGATTTCAGTTGTTTTTCGCAAAGAAGTTCCAATACTTTACTGATTTTATTTCCGTTTTCGACGAGAATCCAATTATTCTTAAGGAATAAACCGATTCTTATCGGATGGATATTAGTTTGTCTGATAAATGAGTGGACAGGAGATACTAAACGCGGACTCAAACGCGGCTCTGCTTCCAAGCCATGGATTTTTGTGTAATATTCGATCGCTTCTCGAGGAATGAAATTATTGATTATCGCAACCGTCGAGTGTTGGCCAACGAATGCTGCCATTTGTGAGGCGTTGCGACCGACGGAATTGATGGCACTCACGTTGGCGTCGTTTTCAAGTAAAAGATTCACAACTTTTTGATGGCCTCCGAGTGCGGCGAACATCAGAGCCGTATAGCCGTGAATATGTTGGTTATGGTTGACATCAGCGCCTCTTTCCAGAAGATATTTTGTGATCTCATAATTGCCTTTATATGAGGAGTGCTGTAAAGCATTCATTCCGTTCTCATCGCAACAATTGATTCGGACATCGCTTTCATTCAGGAGTTGTTTCACGTCTTCTAAACTGTTTTCTCCGATCTTTTTGATTAAAAGCTTCTCGTTTTCGGACAAATCAGACATAATTTCAAAATCAGATAAAAATAATAAACAGGTTTAGAAATAAATGATTTTTAGCCGAATGTAAGACAAAAGTAAACAACTTATCGATCAAAACACTCAACCAATGGTTTCCATAGTTTTTATGTAAACAACAAAATGTTTTTCACAAATAAGTGAAATAAAAGTCAAAATGTTTTTTAATTAATTGAAAATTTTATTTAAAGCAAAAACTATTCTTTTATACAATTATACAATAGATTCGGTTAAATATTATAATAAAGATATCAATAATAATAATAATAATAATAATAATATTTATGAACAAATTTTTATCCAAATTTCAATAAAATTATTCACAAATTCATTTGATTTCAAAACTAATATACTTTTACGACATTTGATTTGTCTGCGAAATCAGAGCAGAGTCTGCAGTGGAGGGTCCGGTGCCGGGAGTGCCCTTATAATTGGTGGCCCCATTGCAAGAACGGGCGACGCTTTCAAACAATCTAAATAACGAACAAAATTAATATCGTTTTGGGTTTGGAATAAGTTTTACTCACTTTTCGATTTCTGGCGCACACCTCACAAACTCGTGGTTCCAGAACTTGAAGGAAGGGTTTTTGATCAGTTCAATGAACGTCACTAATAGACCCCAAGGGTGCGGTCGGTTGACAATGAGTCTCTCCAAGAGAACTCGAGTTATCTGTTCCTGAATGGCTTCGGTGTTGGATTCGGCGAACAGATAGAGAAGAGTACAACTGAAGTAATGGGTGTGTGAATTGGGATAACGCAACTGATTGGCGATTGCGTTCAGAAATAGATAACGTCCTGAAAGACAACAAATTGTAGTAATTTTTCCATTCAATGGTTGAGTCCTTACCCTCAGTATCCAAAGCGACCGCAAGATTTTGAAAGATATCCATATGTGAAGAGTGAGAGATCGCTGACATACTTATGCTTTTCGGTGGAATCGTTTGAATGGCTGATTGTCCGACGTATAGCACCAAACCGTTGATCAAAGGAGTGTTATAATGGACCGAATCGGTAGTGTTATTGGCGGCCGTTTGCTGCAGATATCCTCTCAAATCACTCAGGAATGTAACCGGACTTCGAGTTCGTAGATATGAATCCAAATCTTTTTTGAAAACCTGAGTTCCAAAAGTGGCCAAAGCAGTGGATCCTCGCGGGGGTTGAGTTATTTCCGGCAGTGAATCGATTTTCAAATTCGGAGTAAAAGGATCGGGAAGTCTCATATTGCGCGGGAAAGCGCTCAGAACCAGATTTCGCATTTGAATGGCATTACAGGGAATGACATCACATAAGCTGTAACAGTACTCACACAAGAACTCAGGGAAGTCGTGCAGCAAAACCAAAAACACTTTCAGAGTTCCCTATATTTCAATAATTTTAATAAATTGTTTAGTAATTGCGTGAATTGAGTCTAACCTTATAGAGAGAGTCCATAGATTGGGGCAGTTCTACATTTCGAAGGAACGGCGCCTCAAACTTGATTAAGTCGATCAGCAGCTGAGCGTACATTTGCCAGCCTTTGGTCGGCGAACCCGTATTAATGGAACCCGAGAGCAGACACTTCTCCATAAAAGTTCGGTGACTAATGAAGTCGAGCCACGCGAAGGCAAACGACGGCGCTTTCGATGGTCTCAGAACGTGAAGTGTATTACAAAAAGCGGTCAAAACCTGATATTGAATCGATTCGAGCAATGGATCCAATTGTGAGGGATTCAGACCCAATCCGAGTTGGTTTTGTTGAAGAAGAACAGATCCGGGTAATCCCAAATTGGTCGGACCCAATACCAACTCCATAAACAATAAGACAAAGATTCGATAGTAAGGCAGATGTTGGAAATCTGCTTGTCTTAAGTCCTGGTCCTGTGTGGCGACGCCCGCTATTATGTTAAGCACTTTATTCAGAAGATTCAGTTTCGCAGTGGTTTCTGAGGCGGCGCCCGAAGCCGCAGATGAGGAGCCGCTGTGTTTGACGAGCATTACTATCAAATGAGTGAATGCGTCCAAAGTATGGAAACATTTTGAACGGACATCAATTATGTTGGAGGAGGCGGGGGTTTGGGCCGCGGCGTTCAAAATACGATAACACAGTTCGACACACATTTCAGTCGACAAACGGAAGAAACGGGTTATCAAGTCATCAGTTTTGAGAATTCCCTGAAAAGAATAGATTTTTGTTTAGAATAAGGAAACGATAGACAAAATGGAATCACCTGAAGGTTCATCTGTTGGACATAAAACTGGAATATTTTGCTGGTATTCGCCTGAGAGTGATATAATTGAATCCATTCCCTCAACAGTCTCTCAGTTTTTTCGAGAAGACCGGGCGGGTCGGCGTCGAACTGACGCGTCTGATTGACTGAGTCATGCATTGACACAATTCCTGCGGGAACTTCGTTGTTGACACCGATGGGCACATTCTGTTGGCCTCTAACCATCTCAACGATTGACTGAATTTCGGCAAAAAGGGGATGAGTCGAGCCTTTACTCAAACGGAACAGATTTTCGATGGTTTGCGGAAAATCGTTTTCATTGATAGTGTTTCCATAGATTTTAATGAATTGAAGAGTGAAGGCGAGCGCCACCGGGTTTTGTGCGTTTTCGATGAGTTGCGCCAATTGGTGGTCCATCATCTGGAAGTTTATCAGAGAGGACCGCATCAGCACTTCCAACAACTCGTCCGGAAGAGAGGGTCCGTTAGAATTACTGAGAAGTCGGTCCAAAACAAGTCTTGTAATCTGCTTTGTGGTCCACTGATGAGTGAAAGCCCTCGGATCGGACAGTGCTTTCAATATCACTAAATATAAATCACGGGCTCTGCTGATGACTATCATATCGTTGACACCGGGGTCCACATTAATCATGAGTTCTCCGATTGCGTCCAAAACCTTTTGGATCAAAGTGAGCGCATACACGATATCTCTCGGGTTCTGTCGCGCCTGAAGTAGAGTCTCGGCTATCGATCGAATCGTATTCAGGAACTGTTCCGGTGAACAGAACTGAATTACACTAAACTGATGCATAAGTGACTCCAATTCGGTGATCAGTTTGTCATAAATGGTGACCAGTGCCGCGTCGGCTGCTTGTGGCGGAACAGGTGGTAAATCGGCGCCGGTATTGAAATTTGTCGGCAAATTTGAGATTTGATTCAAATTAGAAGCCGGCAGTCCTCCCATTGAACCCATATTCGGGGCATTTTTAAACTGAGACATCGACGAAGCGGACGATCCCATCATTTGTCCGACGCCTGAATTGTTATTTGTTATGGCGGAGGGAATGCTATCACTTATGGGCGAAACAAATCCGGGAATATTTTTGCCCAACTCTTCGTAGACATTCATTTGCTGGGGAGTGACCGGACCCACTTTCAGACGTATCGCTTCAGGCATTCTCTCGGCCTGATATGTGAGGACAGTTGGATCACAATATCTTCGACCCTCAGCTCTTGCGGCGCGTCTTATCTCATATTCAGACTTCATTTTTCTGTCCAATTCAGTCAAAGCCTTTTCAATGGCTGTCTTCTGTATAAAACAGGTGCAGAGGTCTATGTTGTCGGTGGCGATGGTTTGTGCCGTCACTTCAATCAGGTCTTTAGGTATATTAGGCTTTGCAGAGAAGGCGTTCTTCAATGCCTGAGTAATCGAAACAAAGAGCGGGTCTTTGCAGGTAATCATTGCCATTCCCGCCGTTAGGTTTCGAGTCAGATAATGGGCGGCCAAACACATACGACTCTCGTCGGGGTCGAGAGCAAAGTCCTTTTTAATGATCTGTTCGGCAGTAGTCAAACTGATTTTCATACTGCGCTCTACAACCGGAACGATCCACTCCTGAACGGCTCTCTCAATGGCCGGCCGAACAAATTGCCTCAAAACGGGGTTTTGATTAAGAAGTTGAAGATTGGGTTGAATTACAATGTGTTGCGACAAACCATTAATGCTGTTCACGTTTATGTCGTTATAGTTGAAGAGTTGCATTCCTGGCGATTGAGTGCCACTGCTTTGCGGGACAACTGATTGGGGCAAACTCGGCACCTGTTGGTGGCTCTGAGGCACCAACTGTGGCGCTGGAGATGGCGTGTGATGGGGTATCACCACGTGCTCAGACACTACTGGTGGGGGCGGCGGTTGTTTTCCTCCTCCTAACTGGTGTTCGATTCGCTGGTATTCACTCTTCAAAACATTGGATTTGCCGACCATTTGGTTGAGGTCTACGTTAAGAGTTTTGCACAACACCTCCACTTCGAACTTTAGATTGAGTTTGAGGGCCGGTTCCTGATGTAGTTCGACCAGTGCTCGTATTATAGCCATAGTCCAAGGGTTGGGCGGTTTGAAAACACGAGACTTCGCACAACTTTCAAGAATTTTGGCGATGAATGGAACCACATATAAGAGTTCTTGAGTTCCCTTATTGTAGGCCTCAATCAATAAGTTCTTGAGTTCTAAGTCAAGGCTGAGAATGGGTTTGCCTTTGGCCAGAGTCAACATTCCTAACCAATGGCCCAAATTCTTGAGAAGCGATCGGTCACTGAAATTAGCGATTTCTTTGTCACTACTGAGAAGTACTTTAATGTTTCGATGGGTTTCCCCGGTAATCAATTTCATGAGTTCAGGCATTTTCAACATTTCGATGAAATTGGCGTAAAGTGCGTGAAAGTTGGGCTCAATGGAGGCCCTCTTCATCACAAAGTACTGAGCGATCCATCCGTTGTACTGATCGTCGTTACCAATCGCTTCTTTAAACTCTTCAGTCTTTTGCGGTAAATTCAGTTGCGATAAGTTGTTGATAATGAATGCAATCTTGTCCTGAACGGTGTCGGGCGGCACCGTATACATTGTCTCCCCCGCAGCTAACAGAGTATCTATATTTGTCGCGTTTGCAATGGATGGACGAGAATTACCTGATGAGGACACTACTGAACCTGCAGTTGTGATCGGAGTCGTTGACGTCGTCGCTATTGTATTGTTATTTGTGGTCGTATTCAATGCCGGAGCGATAGGCGCCTGAATCACACGAGAAGTGGGAGCAGTGCTTCCGATGGGATTCGTGAGGCCCAGACTCGAACCGATATTCAAATTTGAAGTCGAAGTGATTAAACCACTTAATTGAGGCAAAGCTGATGAGGAGAGGGCAGAGGAGGGAGTGGGTGTCGAGCCGACAATTGAAGGCAAACCTATTGGTGTTTGTGACGCATTGACGGAATTCGTTCTCATTGGCGGTTCCAGTGATTGTGTTCCGCAGTCGATGTACTCAATCAGATGCGGCGGAAAGTCTCTGAAGTGAGGGATTTGTGCCAAATGTTGACAATAGAGGGGATAGTCTTTCAGTTTGGACTTAAACCGGTCGAGCGCTGCGATTCCGAAGAAATACATTTTACTTCCGTGAGGTTTGCGTAACGCCTCCAACACATAACGGAGGGCCACCACTAACGCCATATACTTAACTAAACCCATTTGAATGATACCTCCGAAGAGCTGAGCCGTAATCAAAAGTTCCCGATCCGGATATTGCGGGAAAAATCCATATTCTTTGAAGAGGTTTCGAATCATACACGTGAAGACATCCCTTTCCCTCTTTGACTGTGAGTCTTGAAAGCGTCGAAGCATATCAAGGACTTCGTCAATGGATAGACTGCCGGACTGTTGCTGATTGTATATACGCTGGAAATAAGAGTCGGCCTCTTCTTCGATATCAATGCTAACGGTTTGCTGTAAATCAGGAAAAATTGCGGCCAAATCTCCGACCACTTGTTTCATACGATCGCCCGCTTGAGGCACAACATTCACGGAATTACTCGAAACTGTGTTCGCGTTTGGCTGAGACGCCATTCCGATGGGATTACCTGCAAATGGGGGCCGAACTGAAGGAGCGAACGCAGAATTAGGTGTTTCCGGAGTTTGACTAATCGTCGTACTATTGAGTCCTCCGATTTCAGAAATAGTAGACTGAGGAGGAAGTGATGGTCGCGTCTGATTGGGTGGACATATGGTTGGCAGAACTCCGGGCGCCTGTCGCGGGAGTTTGGCTAACAATCGGGTAGAGTTACCGACCATTGTTAGTATGGCTTCATTCACTTCCTGAGACATTGGCGTTCCATTGATGGCACCATTGGAAGGGCTGCTGGTATTAGTGATACTGCTCTGAAGACAGTTCAACATAGTGGCCAATGTTTCCGCCGGTAAGTTATTCAGTGTGGGGGTCGACTCGATAGCATTGGAGGCGCCCAACAGAGAAGAACAGCGACGGTTCAGGAAAACAATGCACGCGTTTACGAACGTCTCTCCGTTGCACTCAATCTTATCCATAAGCCATTTGTCGAGTTTGAGGTATTCGCGACGGGAGGCCAGACAGGCCAAGTCTATCACAAACGGATAACAACTGCCGTTCAACAAAATACTCAACGACTTGAGGTCTTGCGCCACATCCAGAATTCGGGACAGTCTTTGTTGCTGTTCCTCAGACGGAGACTTAATATAATATTCACACATCGCCTGAAGAAGTATCTGTTTGGCCCAATTCGTATTCTGTGTCACATTCGGCGCCAACTCATTAGTGTTCCAAATCGTGTGCAAAATTATGGCGGCGTTCGCGTGATTACCCAGGAATACAGGGATAGCCAAACCCAAGAGTTCATTCTTAACAACTGATGGCCCGTCTCTACAGCCCAACAATCCGAGAGCAACCAAATCAGGGCACTGTTGGAGCGGCCATTTGAAGAGTTCCATCACTTGAGAGTAGAAAACTGAACTCATATTCATTTGTGTCGTCATTTGGTTGTAATTAATGGAACAGAAGTCGACTAATATCTGATAAAAGCGTTGATATTTCCAGGAATTAAGTTCTGGAGAGGACTCAAAATCCGGCTGACACTTCAATACATCCAAATGTGGCACTAATTGGTCGATCTGTTGTTCATTTCCAGGTCCGGGTCCTGTCGGCGAACTGGACAACAATTTTGCGATCAACAGATTTTTAATACACTGAACGATGAAACCGAACTGAAACTCAACGTTATGTGACCACAATTTCTGGAAAAAGGTCACTCCCAACACATACAGACCTTAGAGGACAGACACAGAATAAGTGTTGAACAGAATTAATCAATGAATGGATACAAACCTTGTTTATCAGTTGTACACAAATTGATGCAAAACTGCCAAAAGCGGTGAAAACAGTAATTATTTTTGGCGAACGACTGATTTGTGAACATTTTTTTACTGTTGGGTATAAACACTTCGTTGTCTATCACTTGAATTATTTCAGTCAAAGGCGACGCCGACGACAACACTTCGCGACAGATGTCGGCGAAAGTGTCGATCTCTTCACAGCGTTGTTGTCCGGACTGTTGGCCTTCGTTCGGACGGATTTGAGGGTTTTCACAGATAGAGCACAAAATTTTAGCGCAAAGTTTTGGCGTAACATTAAACTGTTGGACCACTTCTGTGGTCAGTGAGACACCGCTCTCATTGACTATCATTCCGGCGATCTGGTCGTCGGTGAGAGCGGCCGCACTCGAGGCTAGCGATAGGCCCTCCATTTGGTCCAAATCTATTGCAAAGTCTTCAACGAATGGCAAATGGAGTAAATTTGTTGAATTGGAGACCGATTTGTGGTCGAGTTTTAAATCTGTGGCGAAAATTATAATCAAATAAATAAAGAAAAAACATTTCAAGTGATCCTCACTTTTGGTTAGTTTTTGAGACAAAGCCTTATTATCGGCGTTCGTCTGAGCGATGATATAATGAGTTAATTCATTAAATGAGTTCAAATCACTGTTGAGTCCAATGTCTTGCAACTGGTCGGCGGCCACCGGACACGACTTAGTCTTGTCAGTCAACGCCACCAAAAATGCCGCCTTTTGTGTGTCATTCAATTTAAGACATTTGCAGATCTCTGAGACATTCACCGAAACGATGCCTTTCAGCGCACAATCAATAAGTGTCACCCAATTTGGTCGCGAAAAGAAGTCTAAATCTGTGAATAATTGCTGTAATAAAGCGACTCTTTGTTGATCAGTGGTTGAAGTGATGCTCAGCAGAAGACACCGATATATCTGTCGCTCGGACTCAAAGCCAAAGTCACTGATTAACTGTTGGCGAAGAAAAATAAGTAAACCATTGCTCGCAAATCAGATCAATCTTCGAGACAAACCTTAATGAGATGATTGACTTGTGTTTTGAAGTACTTCTTATTTAGACAGACATTGATCTGAGCGTTGATATCATTGATTGCTAACGAAAGAGAGTCCATACATGAGGTCTTCATCATGAAAACTGGTCCCGAGACAGGTCTTCATTATTCGAGTCCACTTTCATTCGTATGGAACCGTCGTCGAGGAGGCGAACACTGACCACAACTGTTCTCTCAGTCACTGATCACCAGAACAGTTGCCAAACGGTTCAAAACAATCAAAATGTCTGAAATCAGTCTTTTAATGATTGAAATATTGGTTAAAATGTCTTCAAGTGATTCGTAAAAATCGGTGAATCTGTTTAAGTAATGGCGAACACAAAGAAACTGTGACTCAATTCAAACGATCCGAGAATACAATGGAGTGAATGCTTTTCACTCAATACTGACTCCAAACCAGTGCTACAAAACTACTGTACAACACATAAGAGACTACAGACACTCAAATACACTGAAAAACAGAGAAAATACTGTAAAATACTGGAATAGTGCGCATCACTCACTCACTCACTCACAACACTCACTCAACACCACTCCATAGGACTCGACTCAAACGCCTCGCAATCAACTCAAACATTACGTTCATTGGGTTCACGAATATTAACTTTGATTCTAATAATCACTAAATTATTAGTAATTAAGAGTCAAATGTCACCGAAATCCCATCCAATCAAAGTTTTTGTGGTTTTTCCCCAACTTTCGCCTATCATTGCATTACTTCCAATAGTATTTCAATACTTAAAAGGGTTTCAACTCTTGAGAAGTTCAGTTCATTTTGTTAGTGAGCGGTTGTCGTATGAGCAAGGTTAATATTGGTTTTAACCAGATTTATTAGTATCAATATTGAGTAATTGGTATTTTTCTGATCCAATTGTTGGCTTCAGTCAGACAATTGATTACTCCCAAGATTAGACTCAAATGCGATTTCCATTCAAATACTATAGAATTGAAAACTTTATCTAAAAGTCATTAAATGACTCCTTTTTATTGAAATCATTTAAAGTCAATAACTGATTGAATATAACTTTTCTGATAAAACTATGTGAGGGAACGTATTGTTATGCCGTTCCCAAAGCCTTTTAAAAGTTGAACTCGATTGGGGTCTTATTGTCGACCCCTTCCAGTCATTAGAATGCGGCCAAAGAATAGACAACTTTTGATAATTAGAAGAAATTTATTTTTAAAGTTTAAAATTGAATTTAATTTTAATAAATTTCAAAGAAATATAAATACAAAGAATCGTTAGAAATGGCTTTTATTTCGACGCTTTTTTGTTCTTAGACTCAGAATCGGAATCCTTTTTCTCATTGCTTTCTTTTGAGTCTTTACTGTCCTTCGAATCAGAGGAGTCTTTGTTGTCTTTTTTAGTGTCTTTCGGTTGGTTTTCCTTTTTCTCTGCGTCTCTGTTTGTGATCTTATTGTTTATCAGATTATGTAAAGCAATGACCGATCGGACCAAAGACGCCAAATAGACGACAAGCATCTGGTCGTTGGTCTTAACGAATGTCGATTTGACGAACAGCTCGCAGGAAGTGTTGGGCAACAGATTGAAGATGTCTTGAAGTAAATAAATGATCGGATGATTGATCGGAAGTTTGTTATTCACCACTAATTCCAGATATTTGCGAATCGAATCGATTTGTGACTCCAGACCTTTCAGACCCATCAACTGATTGGTCACTCTCTGCGATAAAGTTCCTAAAGTTGTGTCTTTGATGTCCCGCAAGAGGTGCTCCACTCCGACCTCTTCTGCCTCTTCAGCTCCGATTTCACTGACGACGTGTTCGAAGGTCTTGGAAGTGGGCGACCCGTCGTCGTGAACCTCTTCCACAGCAATATAAGCTTCGGTGGGAAGTCCTAAATCCCTGGGTTTGGCGTCGATTATCACCAGAACTGAGTTCTGACAATATTTGCGAATCAATTCATTGATGGAAATGTCGTTTTGGTTGAGTTTGGGTCCGGTGTGATACCAACCGACCACTCTTTCCTTTGCGTTCACTTTTTTGAACATAGAGTACATGTTTTCCAAGTAGTCGTGATCTAAGAACCAAACACTTCGGTCCCTCTCGTCCTCATCGAACGGAACTAATCATTGGTTTAGAAGAAAACAATTAAGAGTTTTGCTTTGGTTTGAAGTCCACTCAAAAGGGGATTACCGGCGAAACTGTTGGAAATGTCGAGAACTCCTTTGGCCTTAAGACTGCCCAACAGAATACCGACGACTCGCTTCTGATTCCCAACTTTTCCCATTCGGTTGAAGTGATCGACGACTGATAATAACACTAACGGATGGATAACCACTTTAGTGACGGCCAATTCGGGAACCACTCCGGGCACTACATCTTTAGGGACGACAAGTGTCGCAGTCTTAACCCCGCCTTCATTTTTCTTATCCATTATAATGCAATTCAATCGGATCTTAATTTAAATTAAATTCTTATAAAACACTTAAAAGAGAAGATATTTTGTTTGAATCTGTTTTTGTCTTTCAATCGACAAATCGCTGAATCACTTGAGTCTCACTATAAAAGGGCTTAACTCTAACTCAAACACAACTCATATTAAATAACTTTAATTAAACTTTGAGTTTAGCCTTTAATTTACAAAACTTGTTAATTGATAAGTTTATTCACAGCTGTAATTGAGGATAAATCATAGATTATTACACTTTTATATTAAATTATATTAAAAGATTAGTTTTAATTATTTCGAGATTTGACTGTATTTCAAATCTAGTGCTTGAGTCACAACAGAATTGAATGCAGTGATAGAGAGCAGCACTCGTTCTCACATTTATTCGTTTTGTCTTTTGGTACTATTTATTGCTGAATATTATCCTGAAATTAAGTACTTCTATTGTATATAAAAAAGATTTAAATATATTTTTCATAATAATAATAATAAAGTCAAACAATTGACCACAAAGACTGTTACGTCTAAGTGAGCCCCTCTTTTAAAGCCGACTATTGAACATGGTAAGTTTGCATCAGAAACCTTCTATTTTATTACCCAAACAAATATACTATTTATATGAGAGACGCAAATATTTATAAACATTGATTAAACCATTTTATCTTAAATTGTATTTCAATTTGTATTCTTATTATTTGTCAATTGATTTCACTAATTAGACCGAAATGGTTAAGAATCAGTCGGTGAACGGCATCTGTAATTTGCCGATAGAGTTGTTGGAACTGATAATGACTTATATATCGTACGACGAAATCGCTAAAATCCGGTCCGTTTGTCGGCTCTTCGACTCCTGTTCTCAGCGCCTCCTCAACAGAGGGTTCGTTAAGGTAGAGAAATATCACGCACTTTGCTTCAAGAAAGTGAAGACACAACTCCCCCGACGGGAGTCAGAGCGCAGAAGCCATCCTCTCGCCCGACATTGTGATGTCCTGTCGGCCATTGAGACCCGACTCTCACTTCTGGGTCAGTCTTTATATTGAAATTTTCAACCAATCGATGAGTTATTTATTTATTAAAAATGCTCTCAATTTGTTTCAGTTATAAATACAATACTTAAATGACTTTAATTAATGACAATTCGATAACATTTATAAAACACTTATTGAATGATAAAATGGAAGAAATGGTTCTTTCATTTTCTCGATACCAACAAAACAGATGAATCGGTTGACCTTTTGTTTCAGATTATATCAACGCTTACTCTTAGTCTTCAATTAGTGATCTTTTGGTAGTTATATACGGCTTAACCTTTTAGAGTCAAATGAGTCAAAAGAGAGATTATCTTCTCTTTTGATTGTTTTAGTCAAATAATAACCAATAAATTGATTGTTTTCTAAATCTGATCTCTTGTTAGGCATGACTTATATGAAGTACGTGGAGATGAACCTGTGCTGTTTCATTCCGGGCAAAGTGATTGATGAGATATACCGCGTCCTCCGCTTCATTCAGAATAACCCGAATCCTCCGCGAGTTCACGAACTCCTACAGGAATTACGAGACATCTCGTCGATGGCTATGGAATACTTTGAAGAGAAGATCGCGCCGTCTCTCAAAAGTAAATTGTCGGCGACCAGCTCTGCCATTACAGTTGGCGTCCCTCTGAGCTCTTCATCGATGAGTAGGTCTCTGCCCTCGACCTCAGGGGGTTCGCCTGTCTTTCAAACTCCGAGACTCACAAATCCATTCTCCGAATCGGAAAACAAATCAAATGGTTTACTAAAACAAATGCAAACCTCACAAAACACTATCAAAAAGGAGTTGAATGAAATTAAAATTAAATTCAAAGACTTTTCGACATTTAAGAGAGAAATGACTTCACTTAAGAACAGAATTAAGGACTCAGAAAAAGTATCGCTAGAAAAGGATCAGATTATCGCCGAATTGAAGGCAGAATTAGAAGACTTGAAGCGCCGAATGAACGAATTGGATAAGAAAAGTGGTCTCAAACCCATTAAAGAGGAACAACAGATGCAAAAGGAGTCCAAATCATCGAAAAGAAAATCTCCAAAAAGTGTAAAAACTTCAGTAAAAAGACGCAAAAAGCAGTCTTCGGAGATACCCACTGAAGACACGGAACAAATCGACGATTCGGTCACTCCTTCTAAAGGCAAACGCAAGAGTTTAAGGAGCGCTTCAGCGAAACGCAATTCACCGACTGTTTTGAAAGTCGTGGAAACACCTAAACTCAAACAGAAACCGATACCGAAACGAAAGTCAAAGAATCAGTCAGTTGTTGTCACCAAAAGAGAAAAGCGTTTAAAAACAAAATAATTGCAAATTATATATAAAGTCAACGAATTTTGATTAAACATTCATTTTATAAACGATCTGCTCTTCAATTAGGGTTTGGTTTCAATTGTTTTATGGATTAGACTTTGAGTCAAATTTGTCGAAAGTTTATACTCTTTATTATGAAAATTAATAATCAATAAAATAAATTTGAATTAAAACAAAAACATATGAATAGTGAAAATTTTATTAACCAATTAAATGCTAATTATTTGAATAAATTTTATAAATGACTTGTCTTTCAATGAGTTTCATTGTGAAGAGTGATCCATGAAGTCCATCAAGTTTTGGTTGAATCACTTTTTAATCAATTGTCTCATCTGATTGTTCTGTTTTTGAATTCTGAGTTCAGCCGATTCCGATTCCTTTGTTATTCTGTCAATCAGTGAATTCTGTGAATCTATTTCGTTACCCAAACTGAGTGACAACTGTTTGAGTCTTCCGACTCCCAAATCAATATAATTGAGGTTTTGTTCAATTTTGTCATTCATTTCATTGGATTTATGCCAATAATTAATGCTTTCATTTCGAGAGCTTTCTTTCAAATCTGACGATCCATTAAATGCACCGAAATTTCCATTTGAATCGTTTTTATTCTGTTCTCTGTTTTTGTCTTCTGTTTTGGATTCGAATAAATGTTTTGCATCGAGAAAATCGTTTTCACTCTTTTTCGTTGAATTTTGATTCGATTTCTTTGAGAAACGACTTTTGAAAGAACTAAAAAAACTTTTCATAGATTTCAAGTGTTTTTCACTTTCATCCAAATGACCGTTAATTGTGACCAACTTATCCTCGACTCTGTTGAGGGTCTCTCTCTGATGTACTAATTCTTTGCCAGTTTTGACGCCAATCCTTTCACTTTCATCTATAAGACTAAGAGTTTGTTTCGTAGATTCCAATGATTTTTCTTCAGTTTTAAGCGTCTCTTCAAACAGTTCTCTTCGTTTTTCTTTCCAATCATTGTAAGTGAGGACATCTTTCTTGTCTTTCATGGATCTACTAAATGTTGATTCGTTTTCTTCTGACTCTTCATTTTGAGTTTTCCTGCTATTCATGGTTTGTAAAACTTTTTCACTTTTATTTCACAAAAAATACTATAAAACACTCATTGATCTGAATATTTGTGCATTTGATGAATGAGTGGACTATTTTAGAGACAATATATCCTATGATTTGACGCAAATGTTTTTATCGACAAAATTCTAATTAATTTTCAAACTCTATAACAATATATCGATAACTGATTTCATAACAGTTTGTGAGACCAACACATTAGCCAATTATTGTTGTATTGAATACACATTTCACAGAGTAAACTCTCCTAGCTCACAAACTCACAATATTTACTTGCATTTCAAAATTTAGACAATGAATGCAAACTTGAAAAAAATTAGTTAATTTCAGTTGAAATGACGCAAAAAAATCTTCTATCGTACAGTCATTTTACAGCACTGGATAAGTAGGTGTTACTCATTGTTCCGCTCAGTTGTCGTGAACTAAATTATCAGTGAATTTGATAATATCCTTCACAATATCAACTGATAACAAACGGTTGACATTAGGCTTACAATCAATATTCTGAAGTATTTCTGAGTCATAAATTGTTAATTGCTTGATGACTCTGTTCCTGAAAATTGAGCATGGTTTGTTTGTTTGTTTTCTCAAATTGGCTGAAAAACATTTCCTCGAAGTAATAAACTAATAAACTCTGTAATCAAACAAACTTTTGAAAGACAAACAATTGAAAGAATTTGCTTTCGGAGAGAGTTATGGCACAGAATAGACTTTTTGTCTGCCTTTTTGGTCAGGGATTAATTAATAAGAATAAATTAAACTTGCTGCTCTTTTGCCCTTGCTTGAAATGGGACGAACTTTAGATAAAGTTGATTCTACCAAATAAGGGGAGGGAGGGTTTGTTCAGCAGATGTCCCTCTTTTTGGTTTGAATTTCTGTGTCATTCAATGCCTCAATGTTTACGAAATTCAATATTTTTTAATTTAAATTTAAAATGCATTTAAAGCGCTATTTGTTTCTCAAAATTATTTTTGTTATCCGAAGAAAAGCCAAAGTTTTAATCATTTCATCGATTATTTTGTTTTCAATTATTTTTATATTAAATAATTTGAATAAAAGTTTATTTCACAACAAATGCGAAGATTTGAAATCTGAGGCAATTCGTGAAATCTGTTTGTCGTTCAAAAGCAAACAATTTGTGGGCTCTTTATGTCACTCTTTATGTGATAAAAACACTTTAAAATTAGCCGAATGTCCGAATCTTAGCGGACATAACGGCAAAGACTATGTGTTTATCGCCGAACACTTGAATGAGAAAAACCATAAATTGTTTGATAAGATGGTTCTGAAGGCGAGAACTTTAACCACTTTTCAATTGATCGGAAACTATAATTGGAAACAATATTTCAAAGACAACAAAAACTTTGTCATCAAAGCAATCAATGATGTGATGACCGCCAGATTTGACCACAAATTCGGTCAACTGATGGCCGATAATAAGAGTGAATTTTATTTCATCAATAGTTTGATACCCGAAAGAAGTGCCATAAATGAGAATCAATTTAATGAGACATTTCTTATAAATTTATGGCTTTTAATTCAGGACAACGAATATGTTTTGAGTCGATTATATCCGACAATATTTCCGCCGATTGTCGGCACTTGTGGTCACTTTTATGGCGTTCAATATTCTGATCATATCTTAGATATGTCTTACTTTTTACCAAATTTTTGGTTTTCTTCAAAAACTCTTAAAAGTCGAATAGAAATTGGGATAAAAGCCATCGATTTCTTAATACGTTTCCAAACAATTTCTCCGAAGTTGGAGTTATGTGACATTAAATACGAACACTTCGGGTTCATTAGTGGACAACTCCTTCTCATTGACTCGGATATGATTTACACGAAAAAGGCTGCCATCGACTCAATTGAATCTCTGAGTCACTGCCAACACAACAGTGACTGTGATTTCATTGATTGTAAAGGTGTTTGTCTTCAGAACAAGTGTTCCATCGATGAGACCGATGATGACCTCAAAAGGCTTTGTCGTAATATATTTTTTATGGGAAAACTCTATGATATCATTGATTTGGGACTTTTCGGTGGATTCACAACTAGTGATGAGTACATCAAAAAGAGATTACAAATGATTGAAAACCATTGTTTCCACAGAACTGATCTCTCAAATGATATCAAACAAATTCAAAGTATTTTATTTGATATAAAGAATAAATTCAACTGAAGTACAATACAATCACAAATATTTTTCAAATAACTTATTATTTCGTAAAATTGGTATAAATTAAGTGTTTTTGTTAAAAATGTTATCACAATTCAACTAAATGTGAATAAAAGCAATAATAAGCAAATTATTGTCCATTAATTGGTGACCTTTTGTAGAAATATTTCTATTTAAACAAATAAATAAAAGTTTTCGATTAGAGGAAAGTCTTCTTATTTTATACAAAACTAGAAAATGAGAATCTCAGAGGAATTGCATTTTATACTAACGAAGTCATCAATCAATCGGTGAAATGTTAAAAATAAAAACAAAATTCAATTAATATTAAAAAGTCATACGTTTTTAGTGAAATAATGTTTTGTAGTCCGAAGTATTGTAATTAAAAACTTAACTCTTTTAAACATTTATAACAACAAAAATAAGCCAAAGGGGGAAAGGGGGCCGACACTGGCGCAGCATATA
>JAQGBD010000913.1:0-21457 GCA_034698165.1 Punctoribates punctum | reverse complement strand
ACACACACACACACACACACACACTCAGACTAAGACAACAATTACTTACTGAGGAATAAATTATGGTCAGGGAAAGAGTGCCTCTGACTCTGACTTAGTTGGTCTTTAAAAATGTAAAATTGATTTTTTGAAAGAATCGTTTATAAGTTATAACTTCTGGAATTTGTTTGACTCTTCTGTTTGTTTTGACTCTAAATCGACAGCAATTCATTGCTTCTTATGGTTTCTAGAAATAAAATTTCAATCAAAATATTAATAATAACGCAATAAATTAAATGAACATGATTCAATTAACAGCTCTCACTCTCTTAACTTATTGTAAATAATCTAAAATTGGGATAATCTGAAGGAAATACCTTTGGATTGTGTATTATTGAAGAGAATGAGAATTGTTGGACCACTCGATTGTTGAGATGCTTTGAAAGTAGGGTTTAATGAGAAATGTAACCAACATTTCAATGAACATCCGTTTGGAGAAAGTAGTGGACTATTTGAAGAGTGAGTGTCAGCAAACATAGCCTACTCTTGATCGGCCTAAAGTGGAATCTTAAGGCATTCCCGCTCTAAACGAGTCTCTTAT
This sequence comes from Punctoribates punctum, assembly GCA_034698165.1. NCBI lineage: Eukaryota > Metazoa > Arthropoda > Arachnida > Sarcoptiformes > Punctoribatidae > Punctoribates > Punctoribates punctum. Next base: position 20,877 of record JAQGBD010000913.1, on the reverse strand, counting down.
TGACTGATATTTAAAACTCATTCTATATTCTAATCGTTGAAAAGACTGAATAGAATGTCAATCACTAGAAAACGTGTTTTGCTTTGAATAAGTTGAAGGTTAGCAGAGAATGAAATATAGTTTTGTCGATCATAACTATTCTTATATAATAAATGATTTAAAAATTAGTTCCAAAAACAGGTGGGTTTCGATCCATTAAAAGTTATTTATTTCTCTCAATTCTTATTACTATATCTCAATATTTATCACAAGTATTGGAAAATTTTTACATTTTTCTTGTAATTGACTTTCTGTTCATCCGATTGCAGATCAGATCGAGATAAAGCTATCAATGACCAAGGTGGAACAGCATCTCAATTTACTACAATTATTCATTTACTACAGACTCGTCACATTTGGATTTTGGGCACATTCTTGGACAAACATATTTCTAATTTTTCCATTATATAATTATAGTACATTAAACAAATAAAAACAGTTGTGCCTAGTCAATTACCTTGTCACTTTCAGCATTTAATCTGAAGTACTCAAACAATCCATTAAAGTAGTAATAATTGAATTTTGAATACCGTTTGAATAAAATATGAGTTCAGTGTTTGGAGTAATAGTAAAACATTTTCTCTGATTTTGTTGAATATAATTGAGTTGAATGATGTGAAGCACTGTTTCCTTTTGAATAAGACATCTAATAATTAATAAGTCTTATGCACGCAATCCTAACCAATGGTAATGCGGTTGGATGTGCTTCAGGTGACACTAAAAATATATATTCAGCCAAATGAATGATAATTGAACTGAAATGGAGACGCATTAAAGGGATTCTGTCTTTCAATTTGCATAACATTTGTCTGATTGTCTTTTTTGCGCCCAATTTAAGACAACTTTTATAAGGTTTAGAATCCACCATAAATGAAGGCCAGAGCAAAGTTGGACCTGGTGCAATGGCGAAGCACACGTTATTCTGGCGAAATTAGCTGTCCGTTTGACTGTCGCGATGCCCCTGGAGTGGAGGGTAACTCGAATATCCTTGTTTAAGACCTATTGGTATACATATATTAAGTTAAGGCATAAAAAGAAACAAATGTGTGTTTCAATGCTGAAGAAGACCCCACTGGAGGTCCATTTAAGTGAAGTCTGTGTGCCGGAGGCTATGCCTTCCTCTGCATCAGAAGTGAAGTCTAAACTTTTTAGTTTGATATACGGTCTCTCCATATAATGAATGGGAATGAGAGGCATCTCTAGACCAGAGTTCTCTTCATTTATTTCTCTTTTCATTTGTGTAATGTTTTCGCTATTCTGTACTTCACTTGAAGGGAACAGACTGTTGACACCTGCATTCCAATGCATACCTTCTCCCATATCTGACATTCTATTCATTTAAAATACCCAACAATACTGTCAACGAAAGAAAATGCAATTATATTTGGAATTTTCATTAACTCGACTCTAATCTGAGGCCATCGTTGACTCGATTCCCATATATTCGTGTTATTCGACAACTCTTAAGCAAAACTAACTTTGTTTTGATCGCCACTACAGCAGTGACTCTACAATAAGGTGGCCCTAAATTTTTAAGTGGATATCAGCCAAACTTCTATTGTTAACCATTGATCCAAACGGGACGACAAGTTTATTCTCAAAATATTGCAAACAACAGTTACTGGTATTTCAGACCTAACTATAGCCGCACAACAATAGCCAACCCAAGACCGGGCAAATCAATACGAATCTGATCTTCAAAACCAATAGTTTACCTAAACTTCCACTCAAATCGAAAACTTACATAATATGCCACAAATTTCATTGAATCGTTTGAAAGGGTGTCCCCTTTCTATTCATTAAGTAATTAATAAACAAATAAATAAACATTTTCTAAGAATTCTTAAATTAGAAATACTTTTAAACAAATGAAAGCATTAAAAAATTCAATTAATTATAGAGATATAAGTCATTCAATTCAACCAACGATTTACCAAAACTAAAGATTCGCACAAAACTGGAGGGAAAGTCCTGTTTGTATAGAAGATATCATAAATAAAGAGAAATTCATTTATATGTCCCCAGAATTTAGGCTAAACCCCCTCTTTGCTGATTTCTCAGTGATAATGAACAGTCATTTCAGTCAAGTTTTAAGAAGAGATGTTTTAAATGAAGCATTGGTTGAGCAGTCAGTGCACCACAACTACGCCAATAAGCCTGAGTCGGACCCAACAGACCGCTCGACGCCTGATCCCAATGAGAAACCGGTCATTACATTCACATTATTCTGTTGGAAATCTAAACCAAAATTTAGTTATTCAACAAAATATCCATTTGTTTGGAAATTCTTGAAAATTGAGAAAAACTTTTATTGATTACAAAATAATAAGTCATTTAATTTCATAAATATTTTTAAAAAGTTTAAAATAATAAAACATTTCCATTAAAATGAGTGATAAATGTATTACAAGATTAAAATTCGATTATTATATTTAATTTTGTATAAAACAATAAAATCATTTGATTAAAGTTAAAACAATTAATGAAATTAATTTTTGAAGCGATAAAAGTCGAGTGAAAAGCAAATAATCTGAGATTTAAACCAAATTTAAGTCAATTGATGAGAGAAATGATTAAAAATAATTAAAAAGAAATCAATTTTTATAAAATGAGTTTAAAATTTAAATACAGAATAGTATTGAATTCAAAAGAGAAGTCAATTGGGAGGCAATACCCTTAACTTTGTGGTAATGTTAACCGCTTTTCAACAAATCAAAGAATTCAATGATATCTTTAACGCCATCTCTTCTCATAGGAAGACAATTGAAAATCGAATGATAGTTAACAGAATCCATATAACCCGGGATATGATTTGCGCCTTCTTTCGGTTGAATCACTCCATGTTCTTCCGATTGCCACAAAAGACGGACAGATCTTTACTTTTGAGAGAAAAGAGTCTTTTTTTGTTTTCTGATCACAATTAATAAAATATTAATACATTAGATATAAAACAAACGCCAAAACTTACCCAAAACTGATGGCAAAGAGGGTTCAAAAGGAGAAGCCATAGGATTGAGGCTTCCATTTAATGGTAGGCCGCAATCTTTTAGCAACTGGTCGTCCTTTTTTACTGTTCCCGGCGGTATCGACCACTTGACTTCCAAGGGGTGACCTCCTCTCTCGCTTAGAGGACAGTCTCTCATATTCATTACTGAAATAAGAGAGAAAATTAAATATTAATTCAATTCAACAAAACTTAAAGCATTCCTCTGTTGGAAGGGATGAAGAATAAATAAAAACTTACCGGAGATGAGATGGAGCGCCGCTTCCGCTGCTTTTCGATACTTGTAATGAACGAACGCGTAGTTCTTAATTCGTTTAACTCTAATCACATCCAATTGATTGTCGAACGAAAAGAAATATCTAATCATTTCTTCTGAAGCCTCATAATTGAGATAACGGACGAAAAGGACGGTTACCTTAAGTGAGACCAAATTAAAGATTATTCACTCATTTCTCTTAAAATAAATGAATAGATTAATAGATAGATCACAACTCTTTCATCGCAGAGAGAGAGAGAGAGAGAGAGAGAGAGAGAGAGAGAGAGAGAGAGAGAGAGAGAGACCACATATTCCAAGATTAAGATTTTGTTGAATTGAGGAGAAATGGAGACTATATTCTGATAAAGTTTTCAACCGTTAAATATGACTCCCATTTCACTAATTATTAAAAAGATAACAATTATTTGAGGAAAGTATCAAATGGTCTGAAGTATAGCTCAGATTACAATCGATTTGATTTATAGATTGTATTTATCACTTAATCTTCAAATCTTGTGATCGAAATATTTATTTATTGAGATTTAAATGAAAAGTTAATCCCTTTTGTCTCCTCTAAAGTATACTTCTCTGGAGACGACGTCTACTAATGTCTGGCTTTAAATCTTTTAATGGGATCTAACAAACAATCGCTAAACGAATCCAATATTTTGTTTCCCACGACTCAAGACATTTATTGGACGGAATATATTCTAATTAAATGGTTGTCCCTCTAAATGGATTCATATTTATCTTAACGTTAAAAATGGCAAAAGTTTTCAATTTTTAGCGAAATTAGGGCTAAAAATATTCGTAAACCAGAGATAAGTCAGTTATCAGTAAAATAATTAATGAATTTGAAGTGAAATAAAACGACTGACCGCTGACATCACGTTTTTGTCACCATTGGGCTCAGGAATGGCCCAATCAATAGAAACGACTGTTCCAAAGAGTCTCTGATTTCCTAAACAATTAGAAAATAATTTATAGGAAACGAGTTTTTATTTACGAAATAAGACATACTTTCGGGCAAAAGCTTTCTTCGAGCCATCGCTGCATCGCTTGGAATAAAAACAGAAAATTGTTTAATCAAATAAAAGAAGTCATGTCTTGTCTTATGTCTTACCGATGGCTCTCGTATTCAATAAAAGCAAAGCCACGACTTTCGCTATAATTTTTCACTCTTTTGTTTGTCTTGTAATAGAGAACAGCGCTGACCACTCCTGTAGTCAATCTACTCATTACTTCAAAGACATATTCTTCGGTCAGATTCGGCGGAAGATTTCCGATAAATAGACGGCAATTGTTGATACTCTCGACGACACCGATTCGATGAATGGCTCTGATTTTGTAATTATTCAGTTTTATTACCGCTCTTCGGGCGTCGGATGTGTTGGTGTAAGTGACGAAAGCAAAGCCTCTATTGTTTCCACTGAAGTCAATCATTAGTCGGAACTGATATATGGGACCAATTTTGGCGAAGATGGGAACCAACTCGTCCTCAAAGCAATCGCGCGGCAGTCGGCCCACAAACACTTCTGAGTTCTTCGGTGGCATTTGGTCTGCGGGCCAATCGGGTGGAGGACCGTACAGTCGCTGTCCATTGGTCTGAATTATGTCATAATGTGTGGATTCCATCAAATCTAAGATTCTTTTAGCGACAATCGATTCATTCATTTTGAGCTTTTGTTTATAATTCAGAACAAAACTATTGAAAACTTTGAATCAAATTAAAGATAACTAAAGAAAAGAAATGATTTCAAAAGTATTGAAAATAATATAAAAATAAAATCAAAAGATTTTTGGCTTAAATACCAATTTTCGTGAATCAAAAGTTAAGAAATGAAGATAAAAGAAGACCAGAGAAGACATCGATTTATTGTTCAGCCATTGGTTAAGCCTTTAATTCGTTTGTTTGCTTAAAATCTTTACTGAAATTGAAAACCAATCAAATGCTTGTCTTCTCATAAAACAAGACTTTCTCTGAAACCATTTTCAACTTATTTGTCATTTCACTCATTTATTCCTCAAATATATAACTCTTTATACCGTATTTAAGCCCTAATTTGTAGTCAAGTCTTACGAATTGGTATTTATTTCTGAATTACAACCAAAGTGTTGATATCGAGAAGAGGTAACTGAATAGCGATTATATTAATTTAATATTAAATATCTAGAATCAGATGCTTTTTCATCTTTCAAATTGGAAAAGATTCAAATAACTAAATTTGGGCACTTTTAATATTAAACATATCGTTCACTAATAATCTGTACAAGGCCATTTGCCATTAGATCAGTTGATCAATTGTAAAACAAAAGCTAAATATTAAAGTTATAATTAATATTTGTTATTAATAGTTATTAAAATTAGCCACAATTAATTGTCAACTATTTGACTCTTGCTAACATCTATTAGATTACATCTCGAGTTCCCAAAATTATAACTTGCTAAGAATCCGCTTCAAGTGCATTCGTGGCACCTCAGTCTATGAAGAGTTTACATTATATTCATTTTATATTATTATTCTTTTTTGTATCAAGCACAAGTTCATTCATGAATGAATCATTCCCATAGTGAATACATAGTGAATAATAGTGAAAAATATGCATACTTTCAACATGCATAATTTTGGGTATTGGAATGATTGTTGATCACTGGTCAGTATTTCATTGGTCTACCCCTTCCTTTTGATTTGAGTTTTTAAACAAAAATACATATAGTTTTTTATTTATCATGGTAGAATTGCGACAAAAAAATATTTTCTAATTAAAAAAGCCATTTGTAAAAAATGTCAATAGAGTAATAAGCCTGGTTATTTTGAAAGTCAATGTATGATAATTTTGGTAATAATTATAATTTTAATTAAAGTCATATTAAAATTCAATCGAATCTCATATTTGTATCATTTTTACTAAAATTTGTCATAAATTGAAGTGAATTAAAAAACTAATTAAAGAATGAGTAAAATGAGCAAGCTACAGCAGGAGCTACAGCCAGAGCACAGTAGGGTCCGGTTATTTGATAGGAAACACTTATCAGTTTAGGTGAACTATAAATTCAAAGTCACGACTATTGGTAACACCTGAGGGCTGAGCTGTGCCTATGAGCCGCCAATAATAAGGTAAATGTGCACAAAGTTAGGGATACGAGTGAGGGATAGCACAGACAGACCGGTCTTGCATTAAGTTTGTCTTACCTGTGAATCCGATCAACAGGTGGTTGATTGACCCTCGAGTCCTCGTCAGTGCCATTTATGCCCTTTAAATATGTTTGTTTGGCACTTGATTTTGTCAAATATTAGTAAATCGCTTCCAATTAAAAGTTTCACTCATTTAATGAGAAAATGTTTTCAATAATTGTTTTAATTTAATAAAAATAGAGACAAAACATTGAATACTAAGTAAGTTATGCATCAATTGTTTGTTGAAGTCTTAGCCAAAAGAGATTTGAGTCGAGCCGGAGATCTCTTCTCCATCGACGACAAGAGTATTGTCGGAGATCTTTCAGAACTCATACATCACATCCAGAAGATCAGTAGTGCCAGCAATTTCTTGGATAAACACAACGACCAAAGTGTGGTCGAGATATGTTTGACGAGAATCACCAGTGCCATTCGGTATGCCATCATAAATGACCTTCCTACTTGTTACCTTGAGTTGTCAACGTATATACCTCTCTGTTAGTGATACTGGAACAATTGAAGAACACGCCGGAGCACTGGTAGCTCTTCTCGAATCCTGTCTTCTTCACGATTTAAAGCCATCAAATAAAGACGAGGACCCGCCTCACGCCAAAATAGCTAGTGATGTAGTATCATGCATATTTCTAGTAAGTGACCACTGAGACCACTTTCTTCAATAGATTAACTTTTTTGTTGATTCCATTAGAACCACAGCAAGAAGTCAGTGATGCGTTTGGCTGTTCCGGTAGCTGTCAAGTTATTGCACCGGGGCAACAAAGAGCTCAGTAGAAATCTATCCAGTTATCTCTCTTTGGCAGCCATTAATAACGCGGAGATCCTTTCGCCGCACATCCAACCAATCATTGACTCTATAATTGGAGGCAATTATTCTTTGGCTCGAGTTCTGCCGAAGATCTATGCCGTGAATAAGGATCCGATTCACGACCACATTATGGCTTTAGTGTGTCTTTTGCCACAATGTGATACTCCGGAGAAGTTATCTCTTCTCAATTTGTTTGCATTGATTTCCAAGAATAAGCCCTCAATTTTAGAATCAAATTTACCCCAATTTAGTGATTGTTTGACTCAATCCCAAACGGCTTATCCCACTCTTCAGATATTCTTAGATATGGCACAAACCAATGCCAAGCCTTTCACTGAATACGTCCATAAAGTGGTCTCCGCTTCGGAACTACAGACAGGAATGCTTTCAATTGCCGCACAATTTCTTGGTTTAGTCGGAAAGTTGAACGCAAACAAAGCTCGCGATTGTCTCAAGTTTTTGACGAATCAGTTATCAAAATCAGATCTGTCGACAATGATTACACTCTTAAGAGAAATCAAGTCTATCGTTGAAGTGTTTCCAACACTTTTGCCTTCATTTTTGCCACAAATAGTATCTCAAACGGAGAACTCGACGTCATCGACAGTGCAGTCATATTTGCAACAAATCAGTTCCATAAACAACTTATCGAATACATCGAATCCCAGCGCCATAACCATTGTTCGCGTCAATTGTGATAATGTCTCAAACTGTATGAACGGCCAAATGAACAGTTCTGTTAACTCTACCCCTCAGTATTCAACTCAGGCCAGCTCTGGCCATAACAGCACCACTAAAAAGTTTACAACGTCTTCATTCAACGACTGCATCCCTCCCTCTCCGCTCAAGAGCTCTGGAAGTAATAGATTAGGAAATAATAATATACATGTCATTCATAGGAGTATCCCTCGGCTCCATATCGTTAGTGGGGGTCATATAATCGGTAGACATTCTTCTTCGAATGTTCACAGAAGTCTGACCGCTCTAATGATGTCCAATCCTTCGACGAGTAGACATCAAATGAACAGAATGTCGATCGAGAGCGTCAACGCCCCCACAACTAACAGTTCACAAAAGAGTGCCTCCAGTTCTTATTTGATGGCACTTCAAGAGAAAGAGTCGGGATCAAAGTCATCGAAAACTGTGGCCACTTCTGTGGATTCTCAGCTGCAAAGTCATGTGCAGAACGTGACCTCTTCCTCCTCGTCTTCTTCGCACTACAACTTAAAGCTCTCCAAAAGCGAAATGCTTTCCAACAGTAATATCAAAATGAGAGAGAAGTCAACCAATGCTTCGAACGGACCCCAAATGGTTCAACAAAATAGAGTTTCGGTGTTTGAACCCTATCCCATGCGGGACGCCGTACAGCACTTCTGTGAGAAACATATCGACAAAATCAAGGCATATATGCAAAAGATTTTCGTCAAAATTCCACTTCCGGTCAAATGTACGATCGAAGAGAGAAAATCAAAAAAAGTGGCAAAACTTCACTTCGTTTGTCAGGGAAAGGGAGAGCACTGTCTCTATTCGAAGACATACTTTATTATGAAGACAAGGAATGCCAGAATTTGGATTCATTTGATGTTTTTGGCCCTTCAGGCTAAAGCCATGTCCGCTCTTTGCACTCGAGAAACATCTGTAAACGCACTTAAGAACTGTTGGGACACTTTGAAGGCCGACAACCGAACATTTCTCACTTTAGTCACCTCTTCATTCCCTTCGGCCAAAGACCAGGATATGCTTATTCAAGAGTTGCGGTCAGAGAGATATTTCGATGTCTTTGAATTCAACGCAATTATACAAATATGGGGTTGTTTTCTATGCAATCATCCCGAGAGAGCCAATGGGTTCCTCAAAAGTAATGAACCCGTCATTGAGGGACAACTCAAAGAGAAAAAGGGAAAGTGGAAACTATTCAGGAGATGGAGGACCAGATATTTCACACTCTCAGGAATTCAGTTGTCTTATAGAGAAGGGGTAATCCATCACTACTTATATCAAACATTTAACTGCCTCTCCCTCTCTCTCCCCCCCTCTCTCTCTCTCTCTCTCTCTCTCTCATGATGAATAATTGTTTTATGGTTATATATGGTCAGAATGGTGAGAACGAGGGTCAACCGGTGGAAATCGGACAAATACAAAGTGTGAGGGCTATTGGTAGCTCCAGAGGCAGAACTATTCCCAAAGCATTTGAGATCTTCACAAACGAAAAGACATATGTATTGAAAGCCAAAAACAGTCTGAATAATGAACAGTGGGTTCAATGTCTATCTATAGCGATGGCTCACTCCCAGGCAAAAGAAGGTAATTAATCGGAAACATTTTGGTTTTAGTAATCTAACAAAAATTAATAATTGAACGCCTATTCTCTCACCAATAGCCAGCCCTAAGGTAATGGTCTACTCAATTATCTAAGCTCTCAATATATAACTTATTTTACATTTTTCGATATTTTTTATATTTCATTATAAATATTATATAAAAAGAAGAAATAAAACAAAAATGAATTTATTTTTATATGATTTAATCGTTTCTGTGTTTTCACATTAAAAATGTTTTGTTATTTTATGTATATTTTGGTTGAAATGTATAACAATTTGATTCTTAAGTGGTTTTGAAAACAAGTTTTGCAAATATTTGTAATTTTTTGAAAATATATTTAATATTCAATAAAATATAAGAAAAATTAAAATCAAGATTTTGTGTCATATTTTTGGAAACCGTCGACAAAATATTGCTCTGAATTGGAGTCAAGTGAAGAGAGGCTCCAAATTTTGGGAAAAGTATTTATAGAAGTAATTTGTTTCTCAATCTTTTCACTTATATTTTCTACCATTAGTTCATTGATTTTAAGCATAAGAAGTCTTTGTCTTTCTGTGGGATCTAAAGAAGACAATTCGTGTTTATTTTCTTTAGTTTTTGAATTTTGAGCACAAATTGGTTTTGAATTAATTGAAATCTGGAGCCGTTTTTTGGTCCCAAAAGTGATGATATAATTATCGGTGAGTTTATTATTACTTTTTTTCTTATGTTTTGAATTCACTCTATTTTTCTGCAAACTTATACTTTTTTGGTCAGTCTTTTCACATTTATTGAGTAGTTTAAGGACTTGTTTGGGATCCACTGATTTTTTATTAGCGCACTGTTTGATATGGTTTATCGATTTGGGGCCCAAACTGTTACAGAGGGGACACTCCTTATAATAACTGATTTGATTAGTTTTATTACAATCTTTAGTATTAATATCCGTTTCCTCTAATTCTTCCTTCTTTTCGATCAAATTTTTTCCCGAATTGGGATTAGATTCACATTTTTGCAAACATTTGGAGTCATTTTTGAAATATTTGGACTCAGAATCAATCGGTTTCTTATTTATTTGATGGCAATCAATAGGAAGTAAGTCTTCATCCGAAGAAATTGAGTGATCGCTGAAATTGAAACTCAAATCAATCTCTTTGGAGGAAAATAATATTTCTTCCATTCATTCACAGATTTAAATGAAAACAATTTAACGAATGATTTCAGTTAATTAATTGGACACAAAGTCTGTGAAAGTAAACAATATTTCAAACAATAATATTGTGACGAAATTGTATTTAAAGTATTACTCCATAAATATCGTAAAGAAGTGACAAATACTCTCTTTTATACTTTAGTAGAGTTTTTATTGAAGAATATTCTTATACTTAAAGGTCTAATAAAAACTAATATTTTACTTATCATAGATTTTAATAAAAGTTATAAATAATATATTTATAATAAAATCTTTAATCAACTAAATGAAAGTTAGGACTGGTTTTCACTATTCTTTTAGAAACCTATCGCCAAAAATGGGCAAAAGGTATACCATATACCATACCAATTGACTAGTTTATAATTTTCCAAATGTTATAATCTTTTAATTTGATTTATAAAATGCATTTAAAATTTTAAATGAAAATTTCGATTCGATTCGTGGCACAGATTTTTGCACTGACCCAAGTGATGATTTTTCTAACAATATTGTTTGTCTGAACTAAACCTGCAGAAGTTGCCAAATCCCTCAAAAGAGGTTACCTTGCTAGATCAGTAATATGCTTTTGCTGAGTACAGAGCAGCACCATTAGTATACTTGGGCATCGGCGGGCAAAAGCAGGTACTTTAATGGGTTAGGTATTCAAATGGGTCAAAGCGATTTTATTAATTATAATTTTATAAGAGAACATAATTATGAATTATTGATTGAAATAATCGTCATTTGTTGTCTCTTTCAGAAATATGAATATATTTTTAGTTATAGTCTTTAATTTTAGTGAATTTATCGTTAAACTTGTGCCACAAATAATGTTCGCTCAAATGTTTGAGAGCCTCAGAATCACTAATTTTTTCCAAGTATAGTAATGGACAACATTTAGTACTGTTTTGTACTACAATGGGTTTGAAAATTGAGGTATACTATAAGCAAAAGTATACTAATGAGAGGCATACTAATTGATCAATTCTAACATTATGTCAATGAGAAAAGGATTGTGGTTTGAGCTATCCAGGTATTATATCGGCACAAGTATTCTAATGGTGGTATATACTAATGGTGCTGCTCTGTATATCTTTGATAAATATGTCGGCGCCCACACATGTCTATCACACATATCTGCCACACATATAATCGGATATGTTTTTCAGAAAATGTTTCTTAAAATTATTTTTCAAATAAAGTAAATTTTATATAACGAACATTCAATATATTTATATTCTTGGCTCATATTCTGTTGAGTTATAGCTTATAATTTAAAATATTTGGAAATAAATAAAAGATATCATTGACTTCGATATTTTGGGGAAAAGGACGTCCATTACTCTGCGAATTATATTACCATTAGTGAGAAGAATATATTGTTTAATATCTTGGACTAAATGATTTGATTTGCGAAAACTCATTCTAAGCGTTATATAAATTTGAAGCAAACAAAAAATGTGTCAAAAATGATAAGAACCCAAAGTTATTGTTATGTTTGGGAAATAAACTATAGACCATTAGCTCCTATTATTACTATTATTACCATGAACAAATTATTTATTAATGATAATGCTATCATTGAATTTAGTGATTCCTTATTTATTCTTTGAGCTCAAACAGTCGTTATTCTTGTTTGAGTTTGCAGTGACTGAGCTAATCAAGATCACTTTGAACCAAATGAAAACCGATTATTCTTTTTTTGTGTCATTAATTGGGTTCTATTGAAAGAGATAACCAGAGGTGGCTATTACTCAGTGGCGACTCCCGGCAAACATCGAAATTTCCAATATTATAGGTATTCCTCATTTGAAAACCCGTTGAAGTGGTTTCAACTCTATTTTTCATGATTCATCGTGATTGAATAGTTTTGTGCTTGCGTCAATACTTTAAAATGCAAATAATAGTTGATATAAAAGTAATGAATGACTTTTTGAATGTCAAGTATTTTTTACCCCGATAATCAAGCTTCGAAGTATATAAATTGGTGCTTCGACTCCCTCCCCTCTTAACCCCCGAGGAGACTGAACCCAGGACTGGCACAACCAAACCTGGACAATTCAGCCCAAAGCATGAGTGTTGGACAGACTACAAGAGTCAGTAATATCTGAAGTGAGTTATTCAAGTACTTTGTTCTCTCAATTTATTGATTTACTCAATCAATTCATATCTATTTCATAAACCCCTTTATTTTAAACCTGCAATTAATGCCTTCTAAAGACGTTGAGTTTGGATACCTTCGAATAAATTCAAGGATTTTCTTTTAAAAAGCAGTTCATTAGTGATATTTTTTCCTAAATGTTGAAAAAGCGGAGATTTGGTTCAGTCTAATGGGAATTCATTTGAATTAAAGTAAAAGAAATATTCTCAGACAACATTTGATTCTTGGATGTCTTCCGCATAATTTTGAAAATCAATTCTTAGCATTAATTCTATTTTCGTCTGTAAAATGTGCTCTCTCCAAAATGACGCATTGACGGCTTTGATTTTAAAAGACTAAAATTAACTTGTTCAAATAAAATAATGATGAGCTTAAAATGGATTAATCAGTAATCAAATTCAAGTAGATTGTGTTTAAACCAGGAAGTAAAGTTACAGACAGGGATGTGAAAGGGGGTCAACGGGTTTGAAATTTTAGAAGTCGACCCCCACTAGAGTGTCAACGAAATGGTTGGAAATTTTACATAAATACCATTGAGTAAAATAATAATTGAATTGTTCTAGTCAAATAATTATATCAAAGATCATCGAGTATTCTATAGTAAAATATCTAAAAAAATTCAAAAGATTTTTGTATTTATTTGAGTGTTTGAAATATTTTAGAATAAATTATTTATAATAATTTAAAATTCACTTTACTTATCATGAGTTCTAAAATCAATAATAATTCACATATTTTCCTCTCACTTAACGAAAATAAAAGTGTTTTGGATGTGTTATCAAGTTATCATGGTGAATCGCGCCATGAAAAACAAGCAAATATTTCAACTAAATCAAGGCTCCAAATTGAAGTCAATAATTGTGTTGAAAGTAATTTAAAATTTATTTCCAATCAATAAATTGTAGAAAATTCTCAAAAGATTTATTTATCAGACTTTCACAGAATATTTTTAAAAAATAAATAACCAATAAATTGCTAGATCAGTCTCATCAGAGCCATCTATTAGATTAGAATTCATAGAATTCTTGTAAGAATTTAAAAAGCCATTAGAATAGTGTAATAAGTTAAAAATAGATGGCCGACCTTGCTCAAACCTAGTTCGTCAACGGGCTCAGTATAGTGAACACTATGTCTATATCCAGAATCTATTTAAGTTATATTTTAAGTCAAATAATTTGACAAATTTACTTGAGCAAAATTACCACAAATATATTTTTAATTGCGAAACTATGTCCTGGATCATTTAAGATTTTAAAAATTTTTTATGAGGTACTGATTCATAGGTTGCTTTCATCACAATGAGTATACTCATTGATTTAGCCATGCTAAATTAATAGCCATAACTCCGAAAGACCTGACGACTGTAGTTATTGAACTTAATTCACTCATATTTTATCTATCGGTGAATCACATCTATGAGACGAGTGTTAGTTGTGTCGGGGCTTCTAAATGACTCGTAAAGGACCTTAATATCATACGCAAAGTATTGTTTATGTGATGAAAGATGTCGACACCTCATCACAATTTGTGATTCTTCCTAAATTCCATTGTGGATCTGCCAAGGTCAATTTTCTTTTAGCTAAATTATTTGTTTCATATAATTCTTAATTAACTTATTTTTGAGGCTTTTATTCAAAAATTGTGGGAATATTACGAAAATTGATTTCCAGGTATTCTAAAGTTCCAATTCTTTGATTGAAAATTGACATGATCATTCTAAGGGATTCTCACAAATAAATAGAGCGAATGGCTTTAAAAATATAAATGAAACATTTATTTTTAATGAGATAAATAATCCTGGAAAATACAATACATTTAATCCCAGAGTGAATAAAACATCGGTTCAAATGACAAACCATTGATTTTTTCGAATTAAATAAATTGAAAATAAATACAATATTTGGCATAAAATGGCGAATAATTTAGTTAAGAATTAACTGAATATATGTATATTTAAGTATTATATAACATATATATTATAGTCATATAAATATATGGATTAAAGAGAAGGTTCTTTGCCTCAGATCAAAGTGTCATCACTTCTTGTGATTCTCTGTGACTTCTTTGACTTAACGCTATTAAAAGTCACGAATTGAGTTCTTGTGTTGGAATCACTCTCTTCGTTGAGATACTCACTTCGCCCACACTTCAGATGAGAGGCGTATTTGTTTACAACAGAACACAAATTGACCTAAAATTAAGATTCATTTAACTCATAATTAGTTTTGTTTGATGGTTGCAATAGATCACCAAGCTAACCGTTATTGGACACAGAATTAAATTTGAACAAGAGCAAGATCATAACGATTAGTAATATTAATCTAATTTTAATTATATCAATATTTATATTTTAAAACTAATAGATTTTTTATCTAATATAAAACGTATGTAAGAACCTTGATCATTTCTGCTACCTGGTAATTATGGTAAATGAATGAATTTTAATTTAGATAACTGACCCGGAAATTTGAGCTCATGAAACAATAGATCATCGGATTCACGAAACTGTGGCCTAAATTCAGATTTTGTTTTCATTAGTTTTAGGGATGGCTTTGATTTACAGACCCATTGACATGAAATGGCAGACAAAATAAGACCAGATATATATTCGAGCACCAAGATTAGTCTCCACTTGGGTTATACTCGGATAAAACCAAACTAAAAGACTGAAGACATGGATGGGTAGCCAACAGATTGCAAACAGTAAGACAATCATTGCTAGAATTTTGACCACCTGTAGAAATAAAAATAGACTAGATTAGTTTCATATTCGATTCTTCTAAAGCCCAATGAATTTTTGGAAAAATTTAAAATTGCAAGTCGCCATGGTTATAAATATTCTAAAATTCATTTAAATGTAATATTTGAATGTCTGAGAATCAGATAAATGTAACAATAATTCAATTTCTAATTTTCAAATAATTCAAATCCAATGATCTTATAATAAAATATAGAGTTGATGTTACCTTGTCCTTTCTATTCCTCTGCATGTCATCTCTTTGTTTGTCTGAATTACCCGGGATGACGTGACGCCACACATGAAATCCAATTTGTGAGTAAACAAATATGAGTATAGTTAAGGGAAGTGCGAAAGTTGTCACAAATATTAAAATAGTGTAGAATTTTCCCCAATAGTCGTCCCATACTTCTCGACAGTCATAGAGGACTTCATTCCCATAATTGAATGGTAGGGCTCGAGAATAGATAAGTTGTGCACTACTGACGCCAATTCCGGCCAACCATAGAATCGATAAAACAAACCATTTATGGTTTCGAAGCCATTCCATAAAATTAGAGGTTTCTCTCAGAGGATGTATTATAGCATTATATCTATTGAATGAAACCATTAATTAATAGAAAGATAATTAATTCATTACTTTCCAAATAATGAGTATAAATGTTATGTTTGTCCACATATTGCTCAATACATCCTCTTTTCATATAAAAGGTGGAAACAAAAAAAAATGAATAATTGATCTAGTTCTTTTCAATACTTTTTTTCACGAATTCAAAGGTTTATTTTTTCGAATCCGAAAAGATTTTCTTCTATTCATTCCTTTATAAAATTTTTTTTATGAAAGACTGTCTTTTGAATTGAGATAAGTTATGTCAGAAAATAGAAAAATTATTCCTCGTTTATATTTTTTGAATTTGTAACCCTTCAGAAAAATTTCAGAAAAAATATCAGTACTTATACTAATACTCTTATTAACTTTATTTTCTCAAAGGGAACGATACTATTTTCTATTGGTTCCATTCAATAGAATGAGCTAGTAGTTCTGACTTTTTTAATCTTTTTTCAGTCGATTATTTTTTTGAAAACTTAAATTTTTTCTTGAATGACATGGCTAGAAATATACCAGGATCAAATAGGTTCAATTTAAACTGAGTTAATTCAAAGATCAATTATGTGATCAGTTTTTAAATTATATGGTTTTGGTTTAATTTGTTGGACTCTAGAGATTTGAGTCAACTTATGTTAACATAATTTTGTATCCTTTGAAGACTTGAGACTAAATCGATTGGATTGAGGTTTGAGTGAATTCTTTGCTTTCACTCATAATTCGATATATTTTCAAAATGTGATCGGATTTTGATATGTGTTTCGACTGTCAACACTTGTTTGCAAACTTTTGACACTTGTTTCGTGTGTTTCACTTAATTTATTTAATAAACATGTATTCTCTCTATAAATAAAGTCAATCCTTAAAGCCAGTGATGCGGACGGGTCTCTACTTTGGGATGGGAGGGGCACACATTTTTCATTATAAGGGGGTCTAGGAGGGCATTTTCCAAAATGGTGGCCATTTTCTCTGAAAATAGAAATTTTCGACTAAATTCGGGTTAAATTTGGTTTAATTTATTTAAATTTTCTAGTTAAACTTGAGGTGATTTTGCATTACTCATCTCATTTTGGATGAAATAACTAAAAAAAATATCTTTTTTGTAGTACTTTTTAAATTAAACATTAGATATATTTTACAAAACTCTGATATTTTTCTCAAAATAAATAAAATTTTATTAAATATTTCGGTGAAATATATTTTTATATATTTATGTATTAAATTTTCAACGTTATATATCTTGATTAAAATCGATAAATGTAGAGGATCAAACAATCGATCCAAAAGTGATAAGAATAAAATTGAGCATCAAGATTGAGTACCAACAAAAAGACTTGAATTGAGCAAGAATTAAGAAAAACATTTCCAGTGAAAACACTTTAGAATAAAAGACTCAAAACTTCAGAAAAAATGACAAAAACTTCATTTTGAAGGAAAATATTTTCTGAAGAATTAATATAAGAAAAATATTTGAGATTCGAATTTCAAAGCAAACTATTGGGAATTGATTTTCAAACCTGGTATTTATCTGAAGTGTCTCTAAAGATGCGACAAAATGTTTTCCATTTATATCTCGAGAATTGCTCTTCTCTTATGACAAGATATAACTCTTTTCAAATATTTTTGTTTTTTCGTTAATTTCGGGCAAAACTATAGCAAACATTTATTCAATCACTAAAAGTGTTATTTTTGTGCCAAACCTCTGAGAATTTACTGATCAAACAAAATGTGTCGGACACTATTGATCCTCATAGAAGTTAACCGTTCCTTTGCCAACTCTTAGGGAATGTGTCCTTGTTTATTTGTTTTTCGTTGACACGATCAAAATGATGTTATATTTGTGAAGCTGCTACAACTTTTTAGAAATTGATTCTAGGACCTGCACGATGGCTTCAGTGGCATACATGATGGATCAATTGAGTTATCATCGGCTAAATAAATCTTTTCAGAGAAAATAGTGGAACACGAAAATCATTTTTACGAGTTATTGAAAGTAAAAGACGAAAAACCAAGAACAGTTGTTGGAAATGGTGGGAAAATTCTGAAATCAGTTTCACTAAATGGTCCATAACTGCATAGAAACCCATAGAGCGCATGGTTGGGGTGTGCATATGGTGTGCAAATGACGGCAATGGCTCTTTCTTGCTTTCATTCTTAGAAGCAAATAAATCAAGTTGCTTACATCCTGGTTCTAGAATTAATTTATTGTAGCAGTTAGTGATCGCCAAGAAACCTGACCCCAGGAGGAGGGCAGCCCTCTTTTCTGAGGCCTCGAGGAAAAAACGAGAACACATTTTAAACATTTTCTCATTCTATTTGAGAGAAGAAAGTTTGTGACATTTTGACACATTTTGAGATCATTTCTTTTCCGGTCTGTAATAAAGTATATCTATTATAAAATTAGAATACACTCTATATATATATATATATATATATATGTCTGTTAATCAGTCGGCAAATAATAGTGAAGAAACATAAAAACCAATTCATTTGAGAAAATACTCTTTTATTGTCTTTGAAATACCACTTTTGATATTAAGAAATAAATTGAGACAAATGTGAGTCACATTTTTTTGTTTTGTTTTTATCAGTGATGTCCAAAGGGATGTTTTAGGGGACGGGCAAATTTTGTGGACGAAAAAGATCGGTATTCTTGTGTTTTCAGGCTCCGTAAAAATATAGCCAGATGCCTCTCCCCAAGGAAAACATCTTGCTGGACCCCTGAGTTCAAGTGTTTGGGCAACACTGGTTTTCACCATGATGATATTTGATGTGATATATTATGAAAATTCATGAGTTTCAGAGAAAACACTGACTTATTATTAATAAGTATTTTATATTCTTTGTTCCCCAGAATTATATTTTTAATTCAATGTCTCGAAATTTAAACTAAATCGTTAGTAAAATGATCTTGGCTTTTATGAGAAAACTAATTTTTATGAAATATGAACCTTATATAAATTTTTTTCAGTTGAGAGTTATGTTTTCCAAATAATTGCACTTGCAAGTTTCTATAAATTATTGAGTCTTGAAATTTATCAGAAAAATAATTAATTAAAATATAATTTAATTTCAAATTAATTTCAATTCAATTTTCTAGTAATAAAAATTTCTACTTGATAATTTGATACAAAATGTTTGCGTTTAATTTTAGTTAAACATGGAATACAATATACAATGTAGAATTGGATAAATTCCAGGATAAATCACTAACAATAAGAATTAACTAGCTAAATTGATAAAATTGGATACAATTAACAAGAAGAATCAACAAATTAGTTGAAATTGGATTTATTCGAAAATGAAAGCAAGTAATTATTTGTGCAAGAATGTTTGATTCTATTTTGTAAAAGTTAAAATCAACTTTTCCTCTCAAATTAAACAAACAGCTAATACAAGTCCAATACATGCTCAATACATGCTAGGTACTTTATTTTCAATGTGATGAAAGACATGATTTGATTCAAAATATTTGGTTTGACCTCAAAATAGTTATTTAATTGAAATTAATTTAATTTTGATTGAAAGAGAAAATCGAAACGAAATAATTGAAAACAAATTAATTGGGATTAGTTTCGCAATAAATGACAATCAAATCAAATCTTTTTTATTGGAATCACGTATTGAAAGTCTGTATAGAATAACAGAGCTATTGGTTTGTCTTTTGTCTTGAAACCTAATTTTGGAAACAATTTTCAGCTTAATTTGGAATTTAATTTCATCAAAAATGTTCATGCTCAATCTTGGTTTATTACGCAATTGATTTTAACCAGTATAGCTAAAAATACCCCCTGATTTTTTTTGTCCACGGGATCCTCTCTCTATTTTGTTCGAAAAGGTATACTTTTTTTTACCTCTCCCTACCCCTCCTCGAGCTGAAAATGTTCTTTTACATTACGTCTACGGACAAGCACTAGGTCTGTCGAGGTTTTGAAAATTGAAATACCCCTTCTCAACCCCTCTGAACTCTCTGCAAGAAAAAATTGGTCACCCTCCCGGTGCTTGGGCATCCCTAGTTTTAACAAACTAGTTTCTACATTGCAATTCTCATAGGAATCCTGGAATACTATTTAATATTGACTGGTTGATTTTTTTGAGAATATTTTGTTTGTTGTTTTATTCAGATTAAGAAATAAATTTATTTATTATTAATTTCAAAAGAAATACAAATTTATATAAATATTTGAATAAAGGGTTTTTGTGAAATTCCTTTCTTTTGAATTGCAAGAATAGTTTTATATTTGTATAGAATTTTAAATGAGATGAATTCGTATAAATTCACTGCTCTGTTGAGTTATGATTTGTTTGAATTTGAAATGAAAGCGTCTAGGTTCTTCGGGGCCCTCTTTCAAAATAATAGGAAAAAGAAAATACAAATTATATTAATAATTAATTCTTTTGATGTCTTCAAAGACTCTTCAATATAAATAAAATGGTTAAAAAGCGCATAAATTCAAAACCAAATATTTATATTGAATTCAAAAGAATGATTGCTATCAATACTTAAATAATTCAAAAAGGTTTTGAGTGTGTGTGTGTGTGTGTGTGTGTGTGTGTGTGTGTGTGTGTGTGTGTGTG
>JAQGBD010000912.1:0-21457 GCA_034698165.1 Punctoribates punctum | reverse complement strand
TTAAGCCTGTGATCGAAAACGTCAACACTATTGTAGCCAAGGGTGAGGGTAGAGGTCTGGCTCTGGCCGGTTATGGCAGTGCTATTGATAGTGCCTATGGTAAGGGTCTTAGCCTCGCCGGTGCCGGTTATGGAAACGCTTACGGAGGACTGATTTCGAAAGCTTATCATTAAGAATCCTGGTCATAATATTCCTGATAGTTTTGAGAAAATGTTGCGCCCTTTACATGATAAATGAACCTCATTGTAATTGATCTAGTTATTTTGTATTTTATTACAATAAAAATCTGAATTCATCAATCAATTTTATTTCTATCATTCTATTATTTTGGTTAAATTATCAAGTTGCTAAGGTTTTTTAAGTTATCCAGGTAAAACAATTTTGAATTTTTAGCAAATTATTGTTTTAAAGGTTCAAATTCAATTAATTTTGTTTTTTCAATAATTAACTTGGCAATTTCTTATTCATTATTCAATTTTTTTTAATAGACTGTAAATAAAATCTGATTTCGAATTGAATTTTATAAACAAGATCAAATAATCTTTATTGGTCAAAAACTAATTAATTTTTTTAGCGAAACTTCTCACTAGCACAACATGACACTTACCAAGACAAATTGTGGTTGAATATTTTTTTATTTTTATGGGGGTAGCTAGATTTTTTAGTGTAGAAACCGTTATCATGGACATATCCTGAACATTCATTTATCATATATTGGAGTCCGACCCCTCCTTCAGGCACAGAATCCACTCAAATTCAGATTTAGAGCTAAATATAATGAAGGTCTTTGAACTAGGTTAAATTAAATGAATCACTGTCTAAAACTAACTTGATGTAAAATTTAAATTCGGTTTACACTTTGTTTAACTCTAAAATCTTGTTTATATTTTTGAAATATTTATTCAATAAAGAATACTAAACAAGTTGTCTATTTTGATAGAAGAGCACGATCAAATTATCCAAATTGTCATGTCCAGGCTATTAAGCAAGCAAAAACAATTTAAACATTGGAGTAATTATCAGTCAATTAATCTGATAGTCGATAAAATTTAGAAGTTTAACATTCATTCAAAATGATCTGTCTCATACTATTCACCTTAATTATTCGTAAGTTTGTATGACCTAGAACAATTGATTTTTACATAATTGTCTTAAGAGTCGAACACAGGGTTGTCCTCAAAGGCTCAGAACCTCAACATTTGTGGCGATTGGATATCATATAAAAATGAGAAGTGTTTCCAATTTATTAACAAATTGGGGACAGAAGAGGAGGCGAAGAGTATGTGCTATCAATTGGACAGGACTTCCACTTTGATTACTGTGGAGTCGCCCGACGAACAGGAATTCATTAGCGGTCAGCTCGAAAAATACCAGGAAGTTTCGGACAGGGCTTGGATGGGAATGAATGTCCACGAACTGGTCCTCAATCCCTTTAATGGACAGAACAGGTATCTTATTCTTTTAGTTGTAAAATTTGAGCAAGATAAATTCATAGGTGAGTCAATTAAAACTTGAAATCAATATTTAAAAGCTGTAATATTTATTAATTAATTATTTCGAACAAGGTAAATTTTATATCAAAATTTATTTGGTCAGAACCTGAAACAGAATTTTTAATCTTGCTGGGTTTGAATTCACTAGCAAGGGAATTTTCTGATAAATTATCAATGATAAACTTGGTGGCTTAAAATTTTGTTAACAAGTTTTGTGTCTAGGACAGTCATTTGAAACTAAATTGAAAAACTGTAATTCAATTAATTTTTTCAGTTTGATTTAACTAGGTTTTAATTCAAATTTTTATGGCGGTGCTGCAAACGAGCATTTATTTTAATTTTATTTAATTTGATCTTGGTATTAATTATTGATGCTATTGGATAAATATTGAGCTTGTCAAAAATTTTGCTAACAGACCTGTTTCTATTGAAGTATCGAGAGATAAAACACCTAGTTCCTTGATTTGAAGCTGTAATTTAAACAACTTATCTTGATCAAGTTTGTTGAGCTTCATGTCTAAATAATCTTGGTTTGAAGGTGACAAACATTTTTCGGTACATTACCTGGTTTTAATTTGAACTTGCATAATCAATGGTGTATAAGTTGGTAGTTGAGTTTGTTGAAATTTTCCTTTTTTAACAAGTTCCAACAAAAAGTTACAACTTTTTAATTATTTGGAAACTGTAATTGTAATAAATGATCTTATCTGAGCTTGGTAAATTTTTATTTTCAATATAATTGGAATATTTCAATCTGAAGACTGTAATTTAATAATTGAGCATGTTTCAAATAATTGGAAGTTTGAATCATTTTATCTTGGTCTTAAAACCTCGCCTATTAATATTTTTCCTCTTGAAAATATATAATTATCTTGGTGAACTTCATTTAGATATACGAATTGGGCGGACGGCAGCGCCGACCTCATCGGTTACCACACTTGCGTTCAAATGTCTTTAGCGAAGGCCTCGTTCGGCAAATGGACAGACGAGCCCTGCAGGAGGAAAGCCATGATTGCCTGTCAGCGCCGTCAACAGTGGACTGTCGACACCTTGCGCGACATCCTGGCAAATATCCTGACCAAGATCGATTCAATGAACTTCGAACAGTGCATTGAAAACCAGACAAAAGTGATCGAAAAGCTTAAGAACTTAGTGGACAGACAGCAGAAGCAACTGACGGCACAGAATAAAAGTATTGATGATCTCGACAAAGGACTCGACAAAAGGCTGAGCAAAATTGTCAGTGAACTAGCAAATGAGCACAAAAATGACCAGGATCTAATCCCTATCGGCTTTATATACACACAACTGCCCAACCAATCAGAGCCTATGTCTCTTTGGCCACTCCTAAAGTGGAAAGACATCACTGGAGAATATTCTGGGCTATTCTTTAGGGCCGAGGGAACTGGTTCTGAGCCTTTTGGAAAGATTCAGCTAGCTAATACTACAACTGTGTCCAATGTCATGTCGGCAGCACTGGTCGACGTGAGCTATACTAAAGTGGAGGGCCGTCAGTACGTCCTGAAGGAGGGCTGGTCTCCGAATCTGGTGCCCGGAAAGGCTTTGTCCGACTTTTACATACATAAGTCAAAGGGTGAGGTCCGGCCCCGCAATACAGCCCTCCGTTTCTGGAAGCGATACGCCTAATATACCTGTCCTTTTGGGATGACCAAGCTCGTTCCACAAATACCAAGATTACTATTTAATTGAATTAATATTCGAACAGAATTTATAATCAAAACATTTTTTTTATTTAATTATTAATAATTTTTTCTCTTTTTTTCTCATTAAAAATCATTAGTAATAATAATAATTAATATTAATTAATAATAATATTTGCAATGATTTCAGTGAAAATTGTATTCAATTTCAACAAAAAATTAATTAATGTTTAAAATCATTTGAGAAGAAAAACAATCTTTTCGTTGAAATAATATATAAATTGAATTCTAATAACTAAGAGTAGATTTCAGGGAATTTGTCGGTAAACTTATCGGAGAAATTCATAGAATTTCAACACAAAAATCAAGATAACTATTGATTAGAAAAAAGAACTCATCAGTCAATTGAATTGATTAATGAATATCCAGGAAAATAATGTATTCTTTTTTGTCTTTTCTCTGGTAATGATTTCTCTCTCTTTCGCTACAATATTAATGAAATTCTTTTTCGTTTCTCTCAATAATAATAATAATAATTATATTTATAATAAAAATCATATATTTTTTGATATTTTTTTCTTCATTTCAGTTAAAAAAATCAAATAATAGTCGAAAAAAATTGTCGAAAGAAATGTATTAATAGTTTTTCCATTCAATTAAAAAACACAACTTTTCTCACAAAACCTGACACTCCTATGGAAAGGGCGTTAGAGGAAAGGGTAGATCTCAATGACAGGGGGAAAGGGATTAAAAGACTAACTCATTAGCCAAAGCCTGTGTCGTCTCTGTTTGGCATCGAGTCGTCCGCTGAGGAAAAGCCGTCAACGGTTTGGTTTTGATTAGTTTGTAAACTATTATAACTATTATTAATATTATTATTACTATTAAAAGCGTTAATATTAGTAAAATTGTTTGTCGTCTCGAAAGGGAGGGACCGGTCGGTCACTAAATTTGTTTGGATTTGATTATTGGCGGCGAAGGGGTTTGCGTTCAGTATCCGCTGTTCGGCAAACGGCCCGAATTGGGGAACAGGACCGCCGATGCCCACCCCGTGGCCGACGGCCAGCCCGGCCATGGGCGCGGCAGAGCCCAGTTCGTTGAAACGGGACATCTGTTGGGTGACAGACAGGAGTCCGCCCTCAGAGACGGTGATTATGACCCAAATTATCTCTAAATTGAAGGAAATTTACGTTTATTTCAGTGAAAAATTGATGGAAAGGGTCTTAAATCAAGGGATAGGATAGGAAAGGGAGGCCGAGAGGAAGGAAGGGGTGTCTTACCGCCGAAGAACTGTCCGGTGGATGTACTCATACGCCACTGTCCGCTATATATCCCAGGCTTTTGTGGACTAATCATATCGACGAATATGTCGGTGTAGTCGCCCGGACTCAAGGGGTCGACTAATACCCTCTCATTGTGACACATTTGGTCGCCGTCTGTGAACCGGAGACAACAGCCCGTAGGCCAGGGCTCGTCACCTGTCGTTCCCATAGAAATAAAACCATTGGTTATTTGAAATTATTGTATATTTGACTGAATTTTGGGCAAAAACTCAATTAAATAGATTTCTAGGCTTTAGGACAGGTATTCATGAAATTAGTTGTCTTTGGGCACAGAATAAAAGGTTTTAGAGGACAGCCATAACTCAGACTTGAGGTCAGTTTGGTATAAAAGTAAACAAAACTGAAAATTGAGCCGAAATTCAGTCCAAATCTATTAAAAGACTCGAAGAAAATGTTTTGAAACAAAGTCTCAGACGAGAGGACAGCATAAGTAAGGAATGGCTGGAAAACGGTTGAAGGGATGTGAGTCCGTACCCGAGTTGGCTATTCTCCAGGTCTTTGTGAACTTGGAATTGGGCGGCACTTCCTCTCCTTCGCCAATCGTCACGTCTTTGATGAGTTTCATCGCCGGCAGTCTGTGCGCCGGCTGTTCGTAGTCGAAGTAGGAACAGATCGCCGCCTGAAGGTTCCTATTGTGAGAGGACAGGGAGGGAAGGGTTAGATTGAGTCATAACAGTGTAAAAGTGGGCTAAATATCAGAAAAATTGGCTAAAAATCAGTTTTTTCGGTAAAATTCTGCCAAAAATAACAGAAATTTGGCAAAAGTTCACCGAAAATGACCTAAAAATGGAGTTTTTCGGTAAAATTAACGCAAAATTGTCCGAAAAATGGACAAAATTTGACAAAAAAGGCCCAAAAACGGGCAAAAAATTCCCGAAATGGCCATAAAATGGGCAAAAACTACGGACCAGTTATTCATATCCAACCAGAAGACGGCCGACTCGTCGTTAATGTGTTCCCCAAGAAGTCTCTTAAGCTGTTCCACGAGTACGTCCCTATCGGTTGTGTTCATACAGGAGAACCTCTGGAGGAGGTCTGCGGTCAGGTCTGGCGGTTGGCCACTGCCGTTGCCGCCCGACGGAGGCGGCTGTTGGTCACTACCGCCGCCGCAGTCGCCGTTCAAATCGACGTCCATTTGATCTCAAGTGTTGTCACTCTTTAAGTACGTCCGAAGAAGTGGTAAACGATTTCTCTTTGGATTCAATTAATAACCGATTTATTGATTATTTGTTTGACTTTTGAGACGAGTTTTGAGTCAATTCACTGAAGAGTTGAATGTTTTTGACCTAAAAATTGGGCGAAAATTAACGGAAATTTTTTAGTCTCTCTTTTGCGGTAATTTTCGGGAAATATTACACTGTTTTTGACGTTTTGGAGGCAATTATTATATTGCAGTCAAATAATTGTTTACTTTTACTTACATTTAATTGAATTTTAAGATTAGATAATGATTTGAATGAAAAATAATTATAAAATTATTAGTCGAGAGAAAAATATAACAGTTTTTTTAGGGCAAAAAAACTTCAAATCTGACAGTTTTTGAGCATTTTTTGGCGCAAAACACGTGATTGTAATGTAGTTGAGTTGTTGTGGCGTCCCTTCGGCCACTCAATCAGCCAATTTAACAAGATTAATTAATTAATTAACAGCGATTTAGGCGATTAATTGTTGCCATTATTTACAACTGACTGTAATATGATTTGCAACGTTTCGCAGACATCTGTAAAACGCATTTCAAAGCGCATGACTTAATAGACTGCAGTCTCTCTCTGTTAATAGCAATCAATTTGTTTTTGGTATAATACTAATTGAAATATGAATTTATTTTCAATTTTTCATTTTATTTGGTTTAATAATTTAATTTTGAAATTAATTTAATCTTGGTTACTATTTGAGCTAGTTAATTTTTGTTAAAAACTTGCATGTAACTCTATGTGAATTTAACTGGAACAAATTTCAACCCATTTGAACCTTCATTTTAGGTTATTGAATTACGTTTGTTGTGTTTGCATGCTAATTTCATTGAAATTGGACCTGGTTAATTGAATATTTTGTTAATTTAATGAAGCTGCTTCATTATTTGGTGCTAGAATCGATTTAAAACAGCTTTATTTGTTTTAATCTAGCATAATTTCGAATAATAATGTGTTCTTTCTTAGAAAGGGGTCTAATATTGTTTACGTTGTCTATGAATTTTGTTTACACTTTTGAAAAGACAAGTCATCTCTTCGACGAATATTGACATCTATTGAGAGCCATTCAAAAACAGCGTAATTAGTTTTGAGGGGAAATGAGTTTGAAGCCTAAATTTTTATTCTAGGTTAATTAAATCTGATCTAATTAATTAAACTAGGTCCAATTAAAAGAAAAATTTAGGAATTTTCTAGGACCACCTTGATGCTTTTCTTTTTTACCTAGAAAATGAAACGTGCTAATGTTTAATAATTATTCTTGGTTATTTCCTGGTCAAATTGATTAGAAAATTGAGCAATTAAAATAATTAAAAGACAAAAGCACAAAGGTCTTGATGCAATGTAACAATAGAAACGACCTTGGTTAGTTTGCCATTCGTTTAAAGCAATTAAATCGGAAATCAATTCTATATTTATTATAATTTATTCAAAAAAAAAGTCATGTCTTAGATATCGAATTTCACCATGACCATATTTGTCAGTTATTGTTGTGTTGCGCTCAAGTTTTGTGCTAGATCTTTGAAATAGGTTCTTATTCTGATTTTCTAATAAGTTAATCAAGCTTATTTTTGACAAAGGTAAGATTTTAAATTACTAATAATTATTTAACATGCTTAATTTATTCAAGAATATATTCTGATATGGCAAAAATTAACGAATAACCTCGAACTAATAGAGGTTGAATTTCCCAAGATAATTTATTGAAATTTTAACAATAATCTGAAAATGAAATATATTTTAAAATACAGTCTTCAATAATCCTTGATTTAATTCACCATGCTACTTCATTTGCCATCTTGAATGATATTGTTTGGTAATTCTCTCAATAAAAAAAATATCAAATATAGGATTATTTCAAAAATTTTACAAGATCAATTGGTTTCTCACCTGTTCATTTGAATGAAAGTGTACTTTTAATTTAGAATTTAATTCTCTCAAAATTACAGTTTTATTAATCATAATAATAATTAGTAGCTAGCTAGTTTTAAATTAAATGCAAAAAAATAGTTAGTCACTTAAAAAAGAATATTTTCCTCGGTCCACGTTCACCATGATCATATTGTTAATTATTGTTTTTAGTATTTGTCTATCAATTGATGAAAATTACTCTGATTAAAATTATTAGAAATATATCCAGGTTATAATAAACAAAGATAATAATCCAAATATCTTTCAACTTTTAAAAGATGCAGGTTGATCTTCAATTATCTCGTTTTAATTGCAAGTTGAATTTCAAAAATATTTTGAATGGATTTTAGACCAAAATAATCATGTTCAATTTTTATGGTAATTCTTAAACAGAATTTATCTTAAAATATAGTCTTTAATTTGAATAAAATAAACTCGTTTTAGAATTTACCTTGATGCTTCTCTTCGATTTGAAATTCTATTTATCTATAAAGTGGAAAGGTTGAATGAAAATTAATCAATCAGGTTGTGACAAAAATTAAATCCTTCCTCATCTTTGATTATTTTACGGAATTTTCAACATTAAACTGAATAACTGATTAACTTTAGAATACAGTCTAAAATTTAATTTTATTAAACCATTTTGTTTATGAATTTTACCTTACCTAGTTAATCTCTATGACTAACACAAAATCTGTTTAATTGAAAAGCTGTAGTTTAAACCTAATTTAATTAATGAACTAGCAACCAATAGTTAATTCTAATATTTTTCTTCAAGATTAAAAACTTTCAGCTTCTCTTAATTCTTGGTAAATTTAGTTTCATTGAAAAGGAAATTATGTAACCTTGATCTTTTGAAACAAGCAAATGTATGTCAAACTATTAGATAACAACTAGGATTTCCAGTTTAACAATACCTGGAAATGCCTGGAATAAACCTCTACAACTAGTACATTGATAATGGAATTTTTCTATTTTCAAACTTGTTGTTAATTATTTCGATTTCGAAATTATTTTGATCTTGGAAACTGTTATATTTATTTAAGTGTTTGATTGAGTGAATCAAAATAAGCTTGTTTAAATTATTGGGCTGTTGCTGTCATACTTTTTCGTTAATATAAAATACAAAATGTCCTATGCACCATATTTAAAAATAATTCAATATTTTATAATACTTTTCACCAAGATCAACTTAATGTTTATATCGTGTGAACTTCTATTCGAAGATTATTTCCTTGAGTTAAATTCAACCAAATGGGAGGTCCTTGGCTCAAATACAACTTGTTATCGTAAGTATCCAATGTAAAACCAAGATAATTAATTGAAAATTTCACCAAGGACTTCTCCAATATGAGCAAAAGAGCTGTGCTGTGAATTCAGACAAAAACCTGAGGACAGGTTCGGGAACTCTGGCCTTAACAGCAATTAATGAGACTTTCCTCGACTATAACTTCACGTCTGCGGCAATAATGACCAAGAAATCATTCAAAATAAACTCACCCAGCTCGAGTATTTATATTCAGATTAGAACGGCATTAGCCTTGAGCACTTTGATAAAGAGCCAGATCATTTTGGTCCCGGAATTCAACCTTTCAATGAATAATTATATTATAATAGTTGAAAACCACAAAAAAGTTATCACGGTCGGTTATACTAACCAAGAACATCTTTTTTACGGTGAAGATAAAAGACTAGATATTAGGAAATATGAGTTCCAAGATTATGAATTGGAGATTAGCCAAGGTCAATTGACTTGGAGAGTCAACGGAGAAGTTTTATCCACCAAGAACATTTCTCTAAATTACACATACTTTGACCATGATCATAAATTATTGGTTAACGTGGAAGTCATAAACCCGTTCCTTGCGTCATATTTTGACCAAGATCTTCATTATTACGTTCAATACTGGAAATGTGCCTCGACAATTCTGGACCATGTTCGAATTTTTGAATCAAACCAATCAATTGAATTTGATCAAGTTGAAAAATCAGCAAGCGATATTTGTAAAAGTTTAAGCTACAGAACTGACCCGGATAAAAAAGACGAAACAAAAAATATTTGGATTAGTGTTCTTGTGTTAATTTTAGTATTAACCCTGATCATTTGTGTCTGTCTCCTGTGCAAGATGAAAATCAAATTGAATCAAGCAACTAAAGGCGATGACAACTATGAGATGATTGAATACCAGGATAAAAGTGGAAGAATGAAATTGAATTCAATTTATAGCGAGAATGAAGTCGTGAATGACTACGAATACATCACATACGGGGATTATGAGCAGAATGTCCCTGATAATAATATGCCGGATCTTATCAGTCATATTTCGATTCATTCAGATACGAATAATGTAAATTGAATTAGCAAGTTCATCTGGTTTACTTAAACTAAATTAAAAGACATTTATATAAACTACTGTAACTAAAAAACAATTAATAATATGAACTAGCAACATTTTTATGTGATTTAAACTTTCACATTAATTATTTTATAAAATCAAATTTATTCTCAACATTTAAATCGATTATCAAATAACTAAATTTAACCAGATAACATTATTCAAATTTCATTAATTCAATCAACTTAACCAAGTTGTAAAACTTCTACTATGACCTGCTTCCAAATTAACCATGTTGTCAAAAAATTGCCCTGTTGATAGTGTTATTTTTAAACAAAACCAGTTCTTTTCAGGAATTTAATTGATACTTGCAAAATAACATATATAAATAACCCGGAAACGAGCCATGATAAATTTAAATTTATCCAAACAATAAACTGTAACTTTATTACAAATAAAATAATAAACTAGCGAAAATTCAAAATTATTTATCCTTAATTCCAATGAACGGAATTATATTTCAATTACGTAATTATATGCAGTCATATAAATTTTTCGAACTAGATAATTTACAAATTATATTAATTCAATAAACAGAGAAGAGATATTTAAAGAAATAAATTTTATAATGATCAAGGTGGTTGTATTCAAATTAACCCGGTTCGGCTTAAAAGTTTTAAGCCCAGCATATATGAAGCGATAGAATCTAGTACAAATTCAGCGAAATTCTTTGATGTCATCGGAAACAAGTCTAAGCAATAGAACCCTATCTCAGGACCGGACAGTCTCTCAATGAATCGCATTATTTTCAGACGTAATCTCAACGGAATCTTCTTATTCTGTGCCATAAAACTGTTCAAATAGGAGAGGGGTCTGTGGGCTGACTTCATAATAGCAGTAATCATCATAAAAAACAAATTTATTAGACCAAGAATGTTAAAAACGAAAGCAGCAGCAATAAACTTTGTGAATAATACTGAATCCGGTGCGTGAGTCATGTAAATGAACGGGGCAAAACTAAACCGGAATAATTTGACCACGTTGAAAATTTGATGTTTTAATTCTTGGTTAAGTAGTTTAATCTCGTTTTCAATATAAATGTGTTTTTTGAGACAATAATGTAGTTTAAAATACTTCTTATTATTCAAACTTTCTATCAATTCCTTATTGACTTGTTCTAGGTAATATTTGATGTGCAAGATAGTTGTTATCGCGAGAGTGGGTAATATGTTTAAAAGTGACCATAATTCCCAAGTAGTTAAAGACAAGATAAATAACCAGAATATTGCAAATGGAACATTTAAATTATGATCTTGGTAAAAAAGGATGATCATTGTTAATTCCACGATCACCATGAATAACCAAGATGGAAAAAAGACACGATAAATTAATTGAATCAACTTCTTGAATTTTCTGAAGAATTTATTGGCTAATTGATTATCAAGCTCAAATTGGAATTGTTTATTTTTGATCTTGCTCATATATCTCATTATGGAGGATCGTCTCTTCAATTGCAAGCTCAAAAGTATTCTTGTTGAATTCAATTGAGTAATCTGGAACAAAACCATAGATAAATTGAACATTCTTGAATTACCAAGCAAATATAAGAAATTGCAGGTTAATTCACGGATGAATGGAGTCGGCCATAAAACATTCAGAGCACAATTTATCAAGAACAAAATGCTTGATAATTTCAGTAATAAACTAACTAAAATTCTTCGTTTATTTTGCCGAAAATTGAACTTGTTCCATTCATCCAAAGAAGAGTAAAACTGATAAAGAGTTGCAGTCATAAACTTTTCTAACTTGGTGAATAATTCAAATTGTTCAACATCACTATATTGTCGTCTATTGAAAAGTGGACCGGATGATTTTTTTCTGAAATAATTTGATAATTTAGAATAAATAATTCTAAACACACTTCTGAAAAGAGACAACATTTTGCTTGATATGAATTTAGTGAATCTCCTGAATATTTGTCGGACTGAAGAGCTCTGAATTTCAGTGAATACTGGTTTAGAGTGGAAACAACCACGATCAATAATCGTAGTAATAAATGATCCTGTGACAGTTAAACTTGAAGTCGTTTATTAATTATTGTGTTTTGCATGTTTAGTCTTAATTAATTTTGCTTATTTTTCTTTACATCGAAATTAATTATCTTGTTCCATTACCGGGTCGAAAATTAATGAACTTGAAAAATTAATTAATCTTGATGGAAAAGATATATTATTAGTTGTCTATAAACATGCAAAATTAAAAAATAAATCAAGAAACTCACATTTGTTTGTGACAGGATTATTTATTTCTTGTTTTATTGATCGTGGTTCTTTCTAATCAAAGCTAGTGTTAAGTGAAATTCAGTCCGACATATATCCAGCAGATTCACTAAATTCATATCAAGCAAAATGTTGTTTCTGTTCAGAAGTGTGTTTATGAATTTTTATTCTAAAATTGCAAGGTATTTCAGCAATAAATCATCCGGTCCACTTTTCAACAAAAGACAATTCAATGATGTTGAACAATTTGAATTATTCACCAAGTTTGAAAAGTTTATGACTTCAACTCATTGGCAGTTTTATTCTTCTTTGGATGAATGGAACAAGTTCAATTTTCGGAAAAATAAAAAAAGAATATTAGCGAGTTTAATACTGAAATTAGCAAGCATTTTGTTCTTGATAAATTGTGCTGTGAATGTTTTATGGCCGACTCCATACATCCGTGAATTAACCTGCAATTTCTTTTATCTGCTTGGTAATTCACCCATGTTCAATTTGGCGATAGCTTTGTTCCAGATTACTCTATTGAATGTAACACGAATATTTTTGAACTTGCAATTGAAGAGGCGATCCTCCATAATGAGATATATGAGCAAGATCAAAAATAAACAATTCAAATTTGAGCTTGGCAATCAATCGACAAAAAAATTCTTCGAAAAATTCAAGAAGTTAACACGCTTAATTTATCATCTCACTATTCCATCTTGGTTATTCATGGTGATTGTGGAATTAACAATGATCATCCTATTTTACCAAGATCATAATTTAAATATTCCAGTTGCAATATTCTGGTTAATTATCTTGTCTTTATCCACCTGGGAGTTATTTTCAATGGTCAATATTCTATTTGTCATCACCAATTCCTGTTTGCTGCACGTAAAATATTACCTAGAACAGATCAACAATGAATTCATAGAGAGTTTGAATAATAAGAAGTATTTTAAACTTCAGTATTGTCTCAAAAAACACATTTATATTGAAAATGAGATTAAACTACTTAACCAAGAAGTAAAACATCAAATATTCAACGTGGTGAAAATATTCCGGTTCAGTTTTGCCTCGTTCATTTATATGGCTCACGCACCGGATTCAGTTTTATTCACCAAGCTAATGGGTGCTTTTTTCGTTTTTAGCTTGCTTGGTGTAATTATTGTGTTGTTTCTACTCATCACCGCTATTACGAAGTCAGCCCACAGACCCCTTTCCTATTTGAACAGTTTTATGGCACAGAATAAGAGGATTCCGTTGAGATTACGTCTGAAAATAATGCGATTCATTGAGAGACTGTCCGGTCCTGAGATAGGGTTCTATTGCTTGGACTTGTTTCCGATGACGTCAATGAATTTCGCTGAATTTGTCCTAGATTCTAAAGCTTCATATATGCTTGTCCTAAAACTTCTTCGCCGTACTGGATTAATTTGAAATCTGGCCAAAGTCTCCTTGCCTAATTTGTGTATTTTAAATTTATTCTCAGTCAAGTTAATTGAATTAATAAATATTGTACATGATAATTAGAATCTTGTAATTTTAGTTATTCACAATTAAGAATAATTAATATAACACAAAAATTTTAAATGAATAAAGGAGACACAAAATCATTGCCCTGCACATTTTAAAATATATTTAAGAAAATATTAAATACTATGGTGCCGGAATAGCCAATATTAGAAACAAGATCATTTTGATATATTTAACTAAAAAATTTTAATAATATTACAGTTTTTAAACTTATTTAAAATTTAATCTAGCAATAAAATTCTTTGTTTCTAATAATTTATGGTCAATATTCGTGCAAAATTGAAATATATGATCTAGGTATTTCAAGGGGAATTGTTTCTATTGATGTAATTCTTTCATATCGTTGTATTAGTGCCAGGAACATTATTTCCTCTGGTATTTATTGATCAAATAATCTTCGTAAAATTACCATTTGTTGATTTATCTTGGTGAAAATTGCGCACATTTATTGATTAATGATCTTGGTTATATTTTATTTTAATTAAAAATATGAATTATCATCGGATCCGAAATAAATTTGCATAATTTCTTCGAAAATAAAAAAATATTAACAAGAGCATTTTACAGTTTTTAATATTTCATCAAAATTGAAGTAAACTAGATCATATTATTTTCATTTGAATTTCAATATTTGCAAACTTGAAAATAGAAAAAATTAAAGATGACAAATATTTGAGCGTGCTCAAAATGATTATTCATTTTTCAATGAAGTTAATTAATTATCATGAGAAATAGTGAAAATCAATAAACATGCAACTTCAGGAAGAATAATTATCTTTTATAATTTATTATTATTGCTATTAATAGGATATGAAGTAATATAATAAATATCACCAAGATCAAACTATACCATCTAATTTCATAATATGGACTGGAGTTCACCTTGGTCATCGACTAAAACTAATACCACTTCTTTCTTGAGTTGAATTCAATATTTTCTGGAAAATAAAATTTAGTTTTGGCTCAGAATCAGAACTATTGGTTTGTTTCAAATAACCTGCAAATTGTACTTCAATATAATGTTCAAAATGTTTAGCTTGGTTAAAAAAGTATACAGCTTCGTCATTTCGAAGCTCATTGAGTATCTACCGAGAAAACCATCCGGGCAACTTTTCTCCCAAACATTCAGTGAATATGAGCAGCGTCAAATATTCACCAAGTACGAAAGTTTTATAGCAAGTACAAATTATCAACTCTACTCGTCCTTTGATGATTGGAACAAGTTCAATATTTGGCAAAATAAGACTAGATTATTATTCCTGTTTTATTTGAAGTTGTCCACGATCATAATAATGGCTAATTTTGCACTGAATGTGGTTTTGCCGACGCCCTACATTCGAAACATAACCTGCAACTTCTATAGTTATTTTGGCAAGGATATCTTATTAAACCTGGCATTGATGCTGTTTCTAGCATCTACCTTTATCGGATCAAGCACGTTTTCGAATTCTCAAATTCTTGGCCGTTCATATGTAATGAGATATATGAGCATGATTAAATATAATCAGTTTGAATATAAACTTGATACACCATTTAATGATAAGTTTTTTAGAAAATTCAAGCTTATAAGTAGCTTGGTTCGATATTTATTATTTCCATCTTGGGTACTTTCAAATATTATTTTGTCAAGTATGATCATGGTGGCATATTTCGACCGAGATTATAATATAAACATGATAGGTAAGTCTAAAATATATAATATTAACAAGTTAAAATTAACAATCTCAACATTCCAACAGTTGCAATGTTCTGGATAATTATTTATCTATCAGAAACATGGGAATTTTTATCAGCCTGCTTTGTACCCACGTCTTTATTCATTTTCTCAATGATGAACTTGAAATATCACCAGGAACAAATCAATTCAGATTTCAAGGAGTGTTTAAAACAGAAAAATTATCGCAAACTTCAGAAATGTTTTAAAATTCACATATATTTTGAAAAAGAGATAAAATTACTTAACCAGGAGTTTAAACATTTTATTTTCATCGTGGTCAAAATAATGAAGTTCAGTTGTGTGCCGTTTGCTTATATGGCACATGATCCAGATTCTATAGCCTTCACCAAGATAATTGGAACTATTGTCATTGTTAGCTTGATGAGCGCAGTCAATTCATTATTCGCGATCAATGTGTCAATCATGAACTCAGCCCACAGACCCCTCTCCTATTTGAACAGTTTTATGGCACAGAATAAGAAGACTCCGTTGAGAATACGTTTGAAAATATTGCGATTCATTGAGAGACTGTCCGGTCCTGAGATAGGCTTCTATTGCTTAGACTTGTTTCCGATGACTTCAATGAATTTCGCTGAATATTTGCTAGATTCAATGACTTCTTATATGCTGATTATTAAACTGCTCAGACGAACTGGATTAGTTTGAAAAAAATTAATTCAATTTTGAGAATTTTTAAAGTTTACGCATTTAATCTTGTATATTTTTAATCAATTAGCTAGTAAAAGCAAAAATTCACCAAGAGGAATAATCCGGATAAGTTTTAATTATCAAGTTTTCCTGATTACGATAACAAGTTTTGATTAGAGCCAATAATTTTCTGGAATTTTGACTAAGGATTTAATCTTGCGAATCGTTAGAATCAAAGTTTACATTATAGAAAAAAAATTAGTTGAGCATGATAAAATTGTTATTAAATATTTCGTTGTTGTTTTCTAATATGTGAACTTGCGCATTTTTAAATTATATTAAAATTAATTTACAAAACTTTGTATTTCATAAAAT
This sequence comes from Punctoribates punctum, assembly GCA_034698165.1. Taxonomy (NCBI): domain Eukaryota; kingdom Metazoa; phylum Arthropoda; class Arachnida; order Sarcoptiformes; family Punctoribatidae; genus Punctoribates; species Punctoribates punctum. The sequence goes on along the minus strand of JAQGBD010000912.1, from coordinate 4,986 downwards.
TGTCCAATAAAATTAGCATGATTATTTTGTTATATTTATTCAAAAAATCAACTAATATTTACAGTTTGCAAGATCAGTGATCACTTTCATATCATGTTTCGCTTATTGAAAAAATTAAAGCCATCAGTTTGTGATTGGCTTTATTTCAATAATAATTATCAAGGTGAAAAATTCTATTTTAAAATATTATTTATTTCCTGGTATTGATTGAGAGAAAAACTTCGATCTGTTAATGGAAAAACATAATTATATTTCCTTGTTTATTTTTCAAAAATTAAGTTTACATCATTTATTATAGTGGAAAATAAATTACCACGATCAACAAAAATACAAATCAATTGATCATGTCACAAACTATCCATTAAATTTATAATTTATTATTGAGTTTTACATGTTTATTGTCAATTATTTTCATTGAATTGATGTTATTTTTAAGGCTTTCACACGAATATCAGGGTAAATAATTTCAAGAAATTCCCTAGTTATAATTATTTTTAGCCAAGACAATATTAATAGTTTAATATAATTGATCACCTTGTCACCTTGTCAAAATATAAGACCTATAGAATATACAGGTAGTAGTCAATTGTTCCTGTTAAACAAAACCAGCTCCTCCAAGGAATTTAATTATTAATAAATAGCTAATAATTGAATCTAGGACATAATCGGTGAAGTGGTAGGAAGTCATTGGAAACAAGTCTAAGCAATAGAACCCTATCTCAGGACCGGACAGTCTCTCAATGAATCGCATTATTTTCAATCTTATTCTTAAAGGAATTCCTGAATTGCGAGACAACACTCTGTTATAGAAAGAGGACTGGGATTTGTGGGCACAAGTGGTCACTGAGGCACACATGTAATTCATCATAAAAATAAACACTCCAATGAAAACTGTTTCAACCAAGCCAACAATTTTAAGTGTCCTGGTACTGTGTGGGGACAGGGACATATAAATAAATATATTAATGGCTGGTTTAATTATTTTGTAGTAGATGAAAATATAGTATTTGAACTCCTTGTTCAAATTGATTGTCTCCTTTTCAAGCGATATATGTGCCTTGATCAAAAATCTCAGGGCATTGTATTTTCTGTTTGATAAACAATCAATAATTTCATAATTGAGCTGGGCGAATCGACTTTTCAAATTGAGCACACAAAGTACCCAGAGCGAACTCATGGTTAACGACATACTTTGGAATTCATATGCAAATCCAGTGATGACCAGGGTCCAAAATATAACACCTATATAAAGGAATTTTAATTTGAGTTTTGCATTAATTATTAATTACCAATTAGGTTGAAATTAAGACCAGGGTCAAAAAATCCAATTAATGTAGGCGTGGCATAAAGTAATGTCAGCATTATTAATGAGTGCCGGAATAGTGCGGACACTCCTCTGGAAATCCAATTGAATTTTCGGTAGAATTTGTTATTAAACCTATTGTTGAGTTTGTAGTAAAGTCTTCTGTATTTGATTTTATTCATGTATTCAAACTGATAACTCCGACCGCTCAGAATGAAGTACTGCTGAGTTGAACCCATGATCAGGATTCCGGTGATGGCTCCTGCTCCAAACCCCAAATTTACCAGCCTTTGGTTACCTAGGTAATGATAACCATTGCAGGTCAAGTCCCGAATATATTCCGTCGGCCATAAAATATTGAGAACACAACGAAAGACGAATAGAAGGCTAAATATTTTCACAATAATTATCTTGGTCAGCCTTCTTGAATCCAACGAATAACCTGTTTGTCCTTGGTCAAAGTTAGTGATTGGAGAATAAATTGTATTCGATAGAAATTGTTCATAAACTTGGAATGTGCGATGACCATCGTCATTAATCGAACTATTTTTCAATGAGTTCACCCACCGTTTGAACTTGTTCATTTTCTCAAAATGTTGTTAAAAATGCATATTCAGCTAGCAAATTTTGGAGTGACTTTGAGTTCTCAAATAAATTCAATTCTAATTTTATTCAAAAAATATTCAGTGGTTTTATTCAAGAATTGAGCATGAGCATGCTCAATTAATTTTGTTTTACTATTTATTTAAAGATTAATATTCATGTTTGAGTCTATTTTAAATGCGGAAATGAAACTGGGTAATTAATTACACCATTTTTATTAGAGAATAATATTACGAAAAATGATTAAGAAATTTAATTTCGAAACCATACCAAGGTCAAATTATTGAATTGAATTAAAACTGAATATTTCTATCAAGTAATTCCTTTTTGGAAATTATCATGGTTAATCATGTGTTTGAGTTGATTAGCTAATTAATTATTGACCTTGTTGGACGAGCAGGATTAATTTGATAAATGCCTGACTTGTCAACAAAGATCAATAATCAATTTTTAATTGCATGAGTAATCTTGGACATATTTTCCATATGTCAACTTATCCGCAATAATCGATGAAAAACTATCATGCATTTTGATCCTGCCAATATATAGTTAGATAAATGAATTTTTACCAAGACATCTTCATCGGTATGAAAAAGGTTTTGATTGATTGGCCAGGATCAAATATGAAGCAATCAAAAATATTCAAGGCCAATTACTTTCATTATCTTACCAAGTTGATTTTTCTGACCTCTTGAGAATTTAAAACATTATATTTCGCTCATTTAAATTAAACAACAATAATCTTGATGAGGAAATATTCTAGTTAAATAGTTCTCTAAAATTAGGCACCAGGTAAAATAATTTTTATTCGAAATGCTGGATAACTATTGAGAAACTGAAAAATTCGAACTTTTTTTTAATGAACTTTACTTTCAAAATAAAATTCAAATATCAAAGTTCGAGAAATTTCATAATTTCATTGATGACCAAGGTGTTGATAATTTTTTTTAATCAAATGAGTATTTTTTGCTTTTAAAAAGTGAGCTTGGCGATCTATTATGATGAACTAAAGTTAATGAAGCATCAAGTCACGATATATTCTGCTGGAACAATAATCAATTAAATCGAATGTTGGCGTGTTCCAGGTTAATTTATCCCACTTCATAAGAAAACAACTTCTAGTTATGTCATAACAAGAATACTCCTAATAAATAATTCATGTTATAAAAGACCTTGACCCAATTTAGAATATTGATTAGAATTACTTCCTGTTTGCTAGATTAATTAAAATTCACCTGTCATTAATTCTGAGCATTACATCATCTAGTTAATATTACTCTTGCACAATTAAACTTAAATTAGATCGAATTTACCTTGTTTGTTTTGAATTTACTTAACTATAAATTGACATTTTTTTCATTAAATAATTCTAACTATAATAGCGAAGAAAATAACCATGTTAACTTTACCTGATATTGAAAATTAATCTTGATAAGATATTCTTTAATGTTTTATTTGAAAATTAATAAAATGCTGCAAATAATGAACAACAGATTTATTTGGTTTTAAGTGTTCCTAGTAAATTAATAACCAATAAATAAGAAATGAAAGAATCTAGGAGATATTCGGCCACATTTGCTGATATCATTGGAAACAAATCTAAGCAATAAATTCCGATCATAGGACCGGACAGTCTCTCGATGAACGCCACTATTTTCATCCGGGCTTTAAAAGGAATATTCTTTTTCTGTGCAATTAAACTTGAGAGGAGCGCCAGCTCTCTCGAACGTCACTAATTTCTTAATCACATGATTAATATCTAAGCCTTAATTAGAAGCCATCTTTGAACACATTGTTCAGTCTTGCTATAGCTCTTAAAGCCAACAGTTGTTTGTATTACTTATAATCAATAAACTCTCATTATTTGAGACACCATTGCGTAATACTTGTCCTCAAGTCTGAAGCCAAGCCCTTCCAAAGACCTGGACATCTACCGCTGTGTCTCAATAGAATGGATATTGTGTACTAAACTAACCCAGATCAATAAAGTTCATTTAAAAAATAGTTGGTGTAATTAAAACGATTTTTTTTTCAAAATATTTCTTCATTTCAGTCATTTTTGATAAACAAATTTCACTCTCAAGTGTCAGATAATTATGAAGTCTTCCCTATATTTGAAGTGAAAATTCAATCAATAGATTTGTTTTTCAGAATTTTTAAATAATTATTTGATATTATTCGATATATTTTCCCACAATTACCTTGATCTTAATGTGCTTATTTTGAGGATATAAGTTTATGATGATTATTAACATGCAATTAATGGCTCTGTTTTTCAAGTCTTTGTCGCAATGATTAATCAGAATAATTATGGGAACCGACACCTCATCCAAGTAAAATGGCTCGAAGTGTGAGAAAACAATAACAGAAGTGACTGTCTGAAAAACAAGGCCCGGACCAGTCATTTAGTTTACTACCTTGGTTACTTTACAAAAGTTGTCCGAAGAAATTATTGAGATGTAATATAAATTGACAAAAATCTTGGTTTGCATTTATTTTCAAGAAAATACTGCTCAGAACACTGTTCTAGGAAATAATTTTAATGAGTCGGGAGAGGTTGGTATTCCTCCCATTCTTCATTCGGTACAAAAAGTTGTTAGGCCTGTGGCCTGGGGTATAATCTGGTCGGAGCCGATCCCAATTAGACAACTGTTTTATTTATCTCTTTATTCAAAATAAAACAAAAAATTAATTAACAAAATGTCTGAACGACTGATTAGTTCAGAGTCTGAGCTAAAAATGAAAGACAATTAAAAACACTTTTGCCTTATATTTGGGAAAATATCCGTTAATTAAGAAAAGAAAATTTAAATTAAAATTTCACTCAATTTAGTGGAGCCTCTGAAAGAATGACGTAATGAGAAAACTTCTTCAGTGCAATAGAACACAATAAGAAAAGCCATAGAAAAGCACCTCGATGAATCATTTGTTAGACATCTCCACTATTTTGAGGAATAGTACAGCAAGAAAGGATAAGATCTAGGTGAAAAACCAATGAATGTGTTTTTAAATTAATTATTCAATTACTCACTTCATAACATCGGAAGTAATTAATTGTGAATAACTTCCAACACGAAAAT
>JAQGBD010000911.1:0-21478 GCA_034698165.1 Punctoribates punctum | reverse complement strand
CATTTCTTTTTGGATCATATATTTTGATAGTAAAGCCATCACATCATCGGTCATATTATTTATAAATTGTGGCATATTTTAGAATAAAATCAAAATATGGCTCAAATACGGCACAGAGTTAGCCACAGAAGAGTGGAACACATCTAAAATAGTTGGGCACACATGTGACTGATTGTTAGGACTGACGATTTCACACTACAAACCATAAACCAGAGCCCAGAACATGATGTGGCAAACGGTATGCCGTTAACGATCGCATTAAAATAACATTATTAAAATTTTGCCTCAATTCTGAGCTCTTGTGATACTCTGAGAGCTCATACACGCAGTCAGTGCTCGAAAACTGAAAAAAAAAAGTTTTAGGACTAATACAAAGTGAACAGTAATGACACGCCAACCAAACACACCATTCTTGACATTTAAGCTAATCTGGCAAAAAATATGTATAACCAAAACAGAGAACTGTGTTCTAAATATGGCATTCCTTGTATGACAAGAGCACTGGTGTGAGCTATGCGTGCATTCGCTCTGTGCTCTGCAAGGAATGGACTTTTACAGGAGACTAACATCTGATGTCTATTGGGTTACAATCGCCAGTATTTCACTTAAAAACTGTTCCCTTAAATACATTTGAAGTTTATTTGAGTTTAATTTGAGATAAAATTAATTTTTCATTTTTATCAACACTTGTGATGAAACATATTTTTCATTAAATTTCAAAATCCAAAACAAATTACACATTAGTTTGAGTGAGAGAACAGAGGGCACAGAACTGGCACAGCATAAAGAGTACATCAAATTGAGATAAGATATCGGTCTGTGTTAGGATCAGAATTGAAAGTAATGTTATTATTATCGCAATATATTAATAGATTGGATCAATTTATTGGCTCTTCGCAGCGCTCCGTCTATTTTTGCCTCAATTTTTTCACTGGAAAACTTTTTTCTCTGCGCTTAGTCTCTGAGGAATCCGAGAGATGTGATGCCAGTGATGGCTGTGCTGTCGATGAATTAAGTGTGAAATGTTTGAGTTTTAGAGGAGAGACAGAGAAGAAGCAAATTCTGTGCTTACAATCAATTTCTGGTGAAGTGAACTCCAACTCAACTCACTGTGGATTTGATCCGAACTTAAAACTTTGTTCAGAGAAATAGCGAGCGAGAGATGCAGCTGTGCTTTGCGGCACAGCACAACACAGCACAACTAACCATTTCTAATTCATAGCCAATTCAAACGTACCGGGGCCTTACATTAGACTCCAAGTTATGGTTTGCCTCTAAAGTTGGAAATGAGCTTAAATTCTAACAAAAGGTTGCAAAAGCATAACTGTATATATGGAGGCACAGACTACTACCAGAAACTGTTGGCACAGAATAGCACAGAATAGTAGAGCACTGGAATAGGAAGGAGAGCCAACTGTAAATCCCAGCGGTGTTTTTCATGCAAATTGAGCTCTAGTAGAAAAGTTGGGAATTAAATTTTACTCTTCATAGTAAGCATTGGCACTGGCTTTCCATATACCAGTCCAATATTCTGTACGACATGCCATACATATAACTCTGTATATAACGAAATGCATATAACTTATGCAAGTTTATATCGAAATCGTATGTAATGCCAGTAATACTGTTTAGTGTAGTATTAGTTTTGCTGCCAATCCGTACACAACTCGTTATGTCAAACGTTTGTATTTCCTGTCGTTCCTCAACTCCACTGCCATTAGTTTGAGATGAAAGGCAAAGAAAAGTTGAGAATATTTACTGAAATAACATTTACTAAACTTTTCTTCACTAATATAATAGCAATTCCTTTACTCTCACAGCTATTGAGAGAGAAAAGGAGAGAATATAAAGAAAAGAAGGGATCGGAAGAAAAGCAAAATCTAATTGAATAGAGAAATAAAAAGGAGAGAACTGAAGCCAAATATAAGTTATATGTATTTCCAGTTTAAAAATAAGGCACAAAAATTGGAGATAAAACTAAAGTGGAGTTCATTTTATTGTTACTTTTCAGTGACTCTAATCGTCATTAGAAAAGAGAAATTCTCTGTAATAGGACTGTGCACTCACTCTGGCAATTGGCGAGATGTGCGCTCCTCTAATGGACAGCTATTCTGATGTCCATTTGGGGGCATTATATTTGCCAAAAATGAAAACATATAAAAAGAAAACTCAAATCATATAAAATATGTCGATTGAAATAAAAGGCAATCCGTTGTTATATATAATTCTTGAGCGCAACCGATATATTAGTGGCAAATCTGTTCACATTTTTTAGCCAAGAATAAAGCCGTCGAGAGAGAGAGAGAGAGAGAGAGAGAGAGAGAGAGAGAGAGAGAGAGAGAGAGAGAGTCGTTAAAAGTTAAATTGTCAAAATGTGGTTTAACAGCAGGAGCTGCTGCTCTCCCGGTGCCAATTGAACGATAGTGGCAATAGTTATGCATTAAAGTTAGTTCGCGACCAGAGTCTGAGCCCATCAGCAAAGATTAGCTTAGGTTTTGATGTTGGGGTTGTCTCCAGCAATAAGGCAGAGGGGTTTGCATTTATTTAAAAGGGGGAGAATCCACACAAATATATTTATATATTTAGTCTGTGCTCTACAATGGCAAGGCTTTGGATCCATTGCCTACTTATTTCTGTAATATGACGGCAATAGTGGTGTTCGGCTGCTGTGACAGAACGGAGGCCGTGGAGCACAGCACACATAACATGACACCTTCAATAGAACGCATCCCTTTCCACATAATAAGCCGACACTAAATCCGTCTCTATTTTTGGGATCGACTTATGATAGAAATGAATAGAAGTGTTGTGTTCTCAACAATACCTCAAAAATATGAAACGGCTTTAGAATTGAATCAAACAATAAATTATTGACTCAAACATTAAATTTCAGTATTATTCTCGAGTATAACACAATTTATAAGAAGTAATGACTGATTTTAATGTGAGTCACAAACTCTGTTTGCAAGACTACATCCCATTGTCATTGATTATGAGGCATACAAACGACTCGCATGCGTCCAATCCATCAGAAGAAAGAGTTTATCTGACACTTGGCTTACAACACATTCATCACTAGATTCGCATTCTTTGTGTTTATGAATATGTTTTGTTGTTTAGAGTTTGCGAATAAATTTAATTATTTATCGCCAGAGATGTGAAGAGATGTATGACTTTTGCGCTCAAATGAGCCAAAAGAGCGTAAATTTGTTAACAAAAACTAAACTTTTGTTTATTGACTTCTCAGAGAAAACATCTAATATTTATTCAACAGTTTTTAGTTATTTTTCAAATACAATGACTTTGGGTTCAGGACTTTATTCTGTTCTTTAGACTAAAACGAGGACCAGGACTCGGGTCGACAGAGTCCGTGTGCGCACACATATGCGTGAAATTGTCCGAAAATGAAAGGTTTTGTTGAATTGAAATATGCATTCATTCATAAGAAAAGGAAAAAATACACACAAAGTAAAAGTGAAGTCAATGCCGATGGAGAGGAAGGAAAAGAATGTGCGAAACACAGGTTCTGAAGCCAATGGCTAATAATTTTCTACTTTTCCTCAATAGAAGAACAGAATATTCTTTGAATTACAAGTAATTTATATAACTCTTAGAGATCTCTGTTTTGTTCACAACTGACTGTTCGGGTAATAAGTTTTAAACGATGTCTAAAGAGTAATAAATTTCGAGAATTTTTATTTAAAAAGTTTAAGAAAATACTATTGAATACAAGTCCCGGAACGACAGGACAGGGAAGGAGAGGGATGACTGTTGTGATGGTGTGTAATGATTGTGTGGCTGAAGTTCGCATCAACACCTCATCTCTCTGTGTGCTCTGTTAGGCGATTGTCTGTCGCATTGAAACGGAATGGCAGTTCCCTATTGATGGCAGTATAAAAAAGGGAGCATTTTGTTTGACCCGTCGCACATCGGGACCGGAGTCCAGACAATGGGCCCATTGTTGAACGCTTTTTCAACACATGGGTTAATATATTATTTGAGAAATTGAATCAACGATTGGACTAACACTACAAGCAATCCATAGCCATCCAAATTAGTATTACTCATGTGGTGCACACCATAGCAGACAATTTGCCACTCATTTCAATAGCGATTGAATGGACAGAAAAATAAGCAGAAAAAATACAGTCAGAGAACACTTCCCTTTTGACTGAAGAGAAGAGCAGTGGAAACAAACGTTTGCTTTTTTCGGGACTACTTTTCAGCACCACTTTTGATGATTAAAAACGGTTTTCAATGAAACAACATTAGCTTTTTAGCTGCTCCTATGGTTGTGCAACATTGATCAGAGTATCCTAGGCTATTACTCATGTGGATGAGAGACACACAGACTGATGGATCAGCTCTAAAGTCTACTAAACGGTAGTCTTCGCCGCAGAATATATTCATCAATTGAATGATGAAAAATATGCTCCGAAAGCAGTCATTGAAAGTGTCTGTTCCTCAACACAACTAAATGATCTCTTAGTCTGATGAGGTTTACTCGCTTTACTCCGGATTTAGTCGGGGGCTTAGACCGCAGTTAGACCTGAGCCTCGCTCTGGCTTCTCATCGGTTGAGTCTCTACTACTTTATCGTAATCGTTGAGTCAGTTTAGTAATAGTTTAGTAGAGATCGTAAAATATATGGTGAGGTATAATATGAAGCCCTAACCAATAGCCCAACCAATAGCTAATCTGAATTTTCAGCTCAAATTGTTTGTGGTGTTCCCTAAGCTAAGACTAAATTACAGTTTGCACTCAAATCAATAGAAATATTCGTAAAGAGAAAAGTGATTCAGAATTCGCTAAACAGTCGAAAGACTATTAAATAATTTTTTTTTCTCTTCTTTCGCCTACAATAGGAAAAGAGTGGATAAAACAGCATATGGTCGGTGCGGAGGAACGTCATCACAGGAGAGACGGGCACTGAATTCATGACTTAAAAATTGAGATAAAAAACAATCTTCTCTTGAGATGAAACGATTGATAAATTGATAAAAATTTAGTTCCTTTCAGGCATTGTATGAAAACATTGTAATAATGAAAAATTGTTTTGAATTAATTATAGTATTATATAATAATTATCGGATAGTATTCTTGGAGAAAAAAGCAAATTATTTAGCACTAGATTTTATGATTTATGAATTAACTAATATTTAATAATATATTCATTAATACGGAATTCGATAGTAAAATACTATTCATTATAAACCATTAGACAGTCCTATGTTTCGCCGAAATTAGCGATTTTTTTAAATTATGTAAATTGTGTTTATGTTTAACAAAATTATTATAATATATTGAAAACGGAATGAATGGATGGCTTTCTGTTGAGGAATTCCATTAAAACACTGCTTTTTTCTGAGTAAAAACATTTTCTTAATAATGTGTTTATAATCTGATAAAAATATGTTTTATTAGTTTTCGTGTTTTTTCAATTAATTAAACATATTTTTGATAAATAAGTCATTCATTCAATTCTGGGATCAAATTATTTTTAATATCGATATTCAGTTTGCGTTTCACAACACATTCATTAATGATTAATAATCTAATGGTTAGGCCTTTGGTCGGCTCTGCTCTGGCTATGCCAATGAGTTAACCCATGTGAACGCTATTCAACTAAATGAGAGCAGAATGAGCACAGAATGAGTTCTGCAATTGTAAGATAGGAAGAAATTGTTGGCTTTTATTGCATTGTATGGCATACTATGGTTGAGGAATACGTGATATCAAATGCTTAGAAAACCCAATATTGGCTCCGCTTAGAGGACAGGCATTGGCTTTAGTTACACTCAAAGGCATATTGAATTTGAGTGCAGTGCCGGCCAATGTCTGTAATGGACAATCTCTTAGTAATTAGGTTTAGGCTATTGTTGCCATAGAGTAGTGCCAGTCCTCCAAATGATTGTAGTTTTACTGCGTTTCACATCCAATATAACCGGCATTAAAGTCAACACTAACTCTGTTTACAACTACTGGACGTATGAGTGACTAAACTCTAAGTGACTTACATTATGGGTAACTCCAATACTGACCAAAAGATATATTACTTCATTTCATCTCAGGAGAGACCCGACAGATCCAATCAATAGCTCTCACGTAAGGACACCTGAAATAGAAAGGAAGCCATAAATATTCAGAGCAATGAATATAAAAATTTTGAATTTCATTGAGAATACTGTTTGAAAAACAAAACAACGACATCATATTCGGGGAACAGAATAAACTGAAAAATTTAAATTCAATCGATTAGAGGAACAGGAGGTCAACAGTAAAGCAGAGGCGAAGCCACCCAAGAAAAGTGACACAAATCTTATACAACAAACACCGGAATCAATTGAGTTATAATCACTGTTTTGACATTCAGTGCAGACGTATTTTTAGCCACAAATTCATTCATAAACCACTTTCGGAGGAATTCATTGAATGAACAAAATATTATTTGAGAGCAAAATACTGTTTTGTGTGCTATGGCTGTGCTATGGTGTGCCTTATATTTAGTGTTGACTTAAGTAATGCGCATAAATATAATATTTATCAGATATTACTAATTCAGAAATGAATTATTTATCAGTTTTAAGAGCTATAGACTCAGAGAGAGAGAGTGAGTTTTGTACTGAAAAAAGAGAAAAATTTGTATTAAAATAACTCTATTATTAAGTTATGGCAAAAGTCAGGTCTGGTGTCGAATGCCTTACATTTTGGTTCCGAAATGAATTCAGTTTTGATTCAAATCTAATGACTTGAAAACAATAAATTGTTTATTAACTTCAATCAATTCAACCAAAGATGGAGGGAATAAATCAAAACACATTTCTTCGCTCAGTCTATAAATATATGTTATTTCCAGGTATTAATCCATTTAATACATTACTCCATATTTTTTGATATTTTTAACGAATTCCTGAAACACGTTATCAATCATTCAATTAATCAGAATATCAATTAAAATACAATTTTCAGATTGGAGTCAAAAATTTTAAAGAAACCAATCGATTGAATTGTAAAGTGGGTCCAAAAATAACTGAAAACATATCGATAATAACCGGATCAGTTGAACATCTTCTGAAGAGACGATAATTTGCCAGAAAAAAAAGATTAAAATTCAAATCATTCGGCATTTAATCAGAAATACATTTAATTATAAATTTTATTTTATTTGTTAATTATTCAAATATATTGAATAAAGAGATTAATAAATCAAATCCACTCTAAATATGTTTAAAAACTTAATTAAAGTCAGTTTTTCTCGTAATAAAAAATCTAAATTTAAAAGAGAATACATAAAAATTAATATCAGGAACATTTTTTATATTAAATATATGGAATAGCCAGCAGAAATAAGCAATAAATTGGCGAAATTGAAAATTAATTTCGAAAATTACTTAATCAAAATTAATTGAATAGAGAACATTAAAACATCCTAGCAATCAATTGATAGCCTGGTTACCCTTATTTATATTTGAATTTAATTGAATATAATCCGGTAGAAAAAGTTAACTATCTCAATTTGCATTAATAAGAGATCGCACTCATAAAAGAGGCAAAAATGGGAGAAAAGTCCCATAATTTTAACGAAAATTTTTGATTAATTTTGTGAAAAAAAAATAAAATAAATTTAAATCAGAAAAATCGGGCAAAAAAACTACTGGTAATTGACTTTTTACATACAGAGCGCCGACACACTTATCACCGGAGAAAATAATTCTTACTTACTTAGAAAATCATAGCAAACTCATTATGATATTAAACCGAATAAACTGATTCGGAACCAAACGTTTCTCAAACATGTTTTCCACAGATATTTAAAAACTAATTTTAAAGAAAATTTTTCGTATATTTTGTGTATCGAATCGAGAAACTAATGAAATGCAATATTTCCTAAACTAATGACTAAAATAAATAACTTTTTTGATAATTTAGTGATTTATTTCTGAATCCAATGTTTGAATAATTTTCATAATTAATTCAATTAAAATAATTACTTATTTTTTATACACATCTTGTGATCTCTTTTTCACAAAAATTAAGATCAAATACACTAAACGGTTGTTCAAAGCAAGGCTACTGTCGAGGCTATGGTGAGCTGTTACGTCCGGTCCGGTGCAGTCAATGGTGAAAATCAAGGAAACTGATGGTCAGAATTCATGAGACGGAATATATTAGTAGAGGAATACCACAAAAAACTGTGTCCTTTCTTTTCTGAGTCACTCGACTACTGAATACCAACTTTTTTGGCACTACTAATGTCTGAAAAGCCGGACTATGAATGAAAAATTCATGAGATAGTGGCTGAGCTCAAGTCCTGGTGGGGAGTCCAGTGGTGGACACAACCGGAGACCATCGAAAATCTTTATTTCTTCTCTAATAACACTTCATTTGAGTGTTTGATATGGTATTTGCACTCACTTTAGGACTCTATTTAGACTTAACTTTATTTTTTTTCAGGTCTACTGTTTCTAAGGCTGTGCTGAGCCCTTAAAAAGACAGCTCTAATGGCCAGAAATTTCGCTCCAAATACAGAAATAAATAATATCTGTGAAGCTCTTCAGCACCGGATTCAGGACAAACTGCTGTAGGAAAGGCTGTGCGGACAGAAATGTGTCGCAAATCAGTTTAGATTGAGATTAAATGTGACTCAAAATTATTAACGAAAGAGAAAACTTGTGAACAACTTATAGGAAGGACTGAAAAAAAACTCATTTAATAATAGAAAATAAATGTCGTGTAGTATTCGTTTCGGTTTATTTGATTTTCCACACGTTTTTTCATACAAAAAGATATATTTCCTATTAAATCGGTATTAAATACGATTAACACAGCACTGGATATGCAGTGCTCTGCCACACAGGCCTCTCCTTAACAATGGGTATTATGAGACAAACAAGAGTGCAATCAGTGAAAGAGAAAACTATCGAAACTCTTCCTGAAAAGTGAACTTAAATTAAAAATTGCAAACAAAGCGTTTCCAAAGGCAGTCGACAAACGAAACAAAAAAAAGTTGTGTCGAGAAAAAAGTGATTTCTCTCTCAAATGTATTGGACTGAGAGCCTAAAAAAGTGTGTCTGTCCTCGAATATAATGCTCAACAGTGTGTGAATGTAATGCTAACGTCAGCATAAAAGGCGTGATAGGAATGAGAGGCATATTAGTTGTGCTACAATACCGTCGACTAACACACTATTGATGCCAATATCGAAAAGTAATTCCTAAATCTCAGCACATTTTCATTCTGTGCGATCGCTGTCGCACTTATATGGCGAGAGAGAGAGAGAGAGAGGCCCGGAATATGTGAGCTATGTATGTGATGTGTGGCGGAAACAGTCCTGACACGAGCCGAACAGACATCAACGCAATCCGAAAGAGGGAGACCACCGAAAATGGTTGGCCGAGAAAACCTTTTGCTCACTACTAATGCAATACTTACGCAACAAAACTATTTGCCACTTATTCGATAGTCATTCCTCCCATTCCTCTCTCTCTTAACTATTTGTGATCACTCTCTCTGAGCAAACATTTTATGCTTTTCTGAACAGTTCTGAGATTAGTACAGGGATTGGGTTCGGGTCGCGAACTACTTTACGTAGAGTACAGACAATCAGAAAAAGCATTTGATATAAACACAACAAATACAATAATATGGAATTAGGGGACTGTGCGCTGGGCTGCCTCTGGAGGCTCACATAGACTTTTATTGTCTCATCGCTCGGCCCGATATATACATTTACACTTTCGATATGTCCTTTGTCTGGCATCAGCTCTTAAGCCCTGTCCTGCCCTATGCATCAAACACTGGGCTCAACATCCCAGTCATCAGAGCTTTTAGTTGTGATCGCAATTCGAGATATCTTATAGTCTGTGCCAATCTGTGGCTCACAATTACACTCCATTGAGTCGTGAAACATAGTATATGTCTGTCCACTATATGTTAGCCCATTCATAACGGGAACGTCTAATATAAGGACAGTATTTAATCACTGACAGAGAGGCTGACGACAGGCGAAGAACTGTTACTGTTCTCAATATTCTGTTCAGTGAGGAGTTGATGAACAGTAAAGCTGTGACACAAACCGACGAAATGAATGCCTACTTTGAAACCAAAACATCAGATCCAATACATATAACACGGGATCGGGATTAATGACAGCTGTATTTATACATATAGTGTGTCGGTTCCAATATTTGAATAAATCCTAACCACGAATCCGCTAATAATTAAATGAGTTTTTCAGTCAAACACCCGAACAGACAAAAAATTGAATAACTTTTTTGTATTGCACTCAAAGTCTCGAAACGAACGCCAAAATCAAAAAACATTTTTTCGCATAAATTAAAGCGAAACCTAAAACAGGGCTCAGCTTTGGCTCAGGTATTGTGAAAACTGACAGTTTTTCGTTGGATTGTAAGACAATTTTTTGCTTTTGTAAAGCTATCAAAAGCCAAAAAGAGGTTATATTTTGTTTGAATTTTGGTTTTTTAAATCTCAAATCTCCCGCTGTATTGATCTCCAGACAGGAGAGCATTAGATGGTTAGTCCCTTACGACACACCACTCGTAAGACCAGAGATATTCTTCTGGTGAATCAAAGTTTGATGGCATCCAACAGTGATCTGTGACACCAAATCACGATATACACCAGCGCTGGCTGTGCCTGTGCTGAGCAGTGGAGCTGGCGATAGGGCCCGCACCCAAAAATAATCAAACGTTAACCTTTTGCCTCGAATATTCTGTTCTCTACGAATGGCAATAACCTTATCTCACATTTACTTAACATTAAATATATCACTGACTCAACCGCTTTGAACGCCGTCAGCGCCTCTTAACCATTGCTGAGGAGAGAGAGAGAGAGCTCAGCACCAATTGATATTAGAAAAGGTTTGACTCCAAATGGTTTCTTCATATTCTCTAATCACAGCATTGAATGGCATGACATTAGTCTTATCTCTGGCCAGAGAACAGAATGAGAGACAAAAAGCCAAAAATAGCAAAAAATAATCACATATTTCAGTGAAGTTTAGATTTCTTTTGACGAAAAAATCGTATAGTATTTCAACAGAAAAAATAAGTTCAAAGCATTGGAGTGTTTGATAAAAACAGGTATGACTTCAAAATCAAAGCAATTATGAATTATCACAAGAAAGCCAGCGATGCGTCGCTATTGAATTGAGGAAACACATCTCACAACGATCTCATTTTTCATATTTTTCAGTATAAACTATACCCCAGCACAGCTCTGTGAAGACTCTGAGCCCTTTTCTAAACTGTGAGACTCAGTTCAAAAGCATTATTAAAATAAATTGCGGCAAACATTTAGTGAAGAGTGAAAATGGCAAACAATATGATAGGCCCGGAGCCTATTTGCAATTGGGAACACCATTTGTATAATGTTTACTATTTATTAAAACAGAAGATCCAAACACAAAGAATTGTTAAATAAAGGGGAGAGGGAAGAGAGGGGGAGGGGAGAGAGAGAGAGAGAGAGAGAGAGAGAGAGAGAATTTTGACATCAAAGACGACATAAAAGATAATTATATAAAACATATTTCAAAGATTACATAAAAATATTTTTGGGTCTGAATTGAGAGGCAATAAAACTAATGATTGTAGTAATTTATTGGCCTAATTGTCAGTGCGGTTATTCTGAGTGATGTTCAAATAGACATCAAAAACAATATATATCTGAGAAGAGAGGTATCGTATGGAGTGTTGGGTGGAGTGAATAGATATCCAATTCAAATATCAATCAGACTTACAAAACGGTACAGACTTTGGGTTATATTAAAAACACTACTAAACCAGAAGTAGTCTCCGCTATAATTGTGTTCTTCAGTTTGTGTACAATATTTCTAATAGAGTTTTGTCTGGTAGGCTGTGCTCTACTATTCCAGTGCTGTTAGTAATGGCATTCTGTCTCTCAATAGTGTTCTCTGAGTTGCACTTCATTGAAGAGCACTCATCGACTGCTCAATTACTCGCTGCTAAACATAGAAAAGGTGGAGATGAGACCTCGATTGCCATTCGGGATGACTCGGCCACCACTGGCACAGACACACACATCTCAGCCAAGGATGTGACGCATGTGCCGCAGACCTATCCGTTGCCATCTTTGCCAATAAGAAATGCATGACATCCATGGCTCACATCCAGACTCCTTATCATTATTGATCGCATCACTATTATGTCCTCTATTTTGTGTCTCTCCTCTGACACAAGTGTAACACAACATAGCATTGAATTCCAGTGATATTAAATGCCGGCTCATAATTACCAGCAAAAGCACAGCTGGAGGTTAGCCATCACTCAGAATAGACTCGAATATTAAAGCCATTGTTCGTGAAATAGAGCCAAATATTGCCACACTTTTGTATAATAAAAGTTATAATAATATCATATGCTTTGGGAGACGACAGGGCTAAGGATGTCGTCCTCGCAATGTTTGCACAATAAGGGAAGTGCTAACAGATTAAAATCGCCCAGAATCAAAATGAAAACTCATTCCGAAGCTGACTCTAGGAAGAGCTCAGAGACAAAAGGCAAAGGGATTGACGAGAATCGTGTCTCACATTTAACTATATTTGGCTGCGAGTTATGGCTCGGGTTTAACGCCCGTCCAAAAGACAAAGTCGATCGTTAGCTCAACTGAAGAAGAATACGATTTATAATGACATAAACGGGGAATTCAATGCCAAAAGTAAACCAAAGAGACAGCAGGACCGGGATTTAGGCCAGAATGACACCAAAAATACAGGATATTGCCATATATTGGCTCAAAAGGAGAAGAGCCCCACAGATATCACTCGAGACCGGATCGGATCAGAGCTCAGCACACTTTAGTCAGAGGAGTCATACGGAAAGACTGTTAGCAGAGGAGTCAGGGCTCGAGAAAAAGGCAATAAATCTTTTGTTGTGAAACACAATAAACTAAATTCAGTGGCATTTGTGACAATCTATCGCTGAAATGATTATAAAATAATATTTCAGTTTATTATCAATCTTTAGGGCAATAAAAGTAAGTCTCGAATATAAGTAATATAACAAAAGTCAGTAATAAAACTCTTATAGAGTGTATCACAAGAAAGGAAAAGAATATTTCAGTCAATATATAAACGGATACTTCATTTACAACAGAAACCTATCAAATGGAGAACACAATTATTTTATAACACTTTTAACAAGAGTTGGCCAAAGAGTCGACTCTAACATAATTGTGAGCTCAGGGTATAGAAGGAGAGAAAAAACGTATTCAGAATTTTTAATTGAAACTGACAGACAGTGAGGAGGAATAGCACAGCACATGTGAGTATAGCTCCTGCTGATAGCGCTGACATTTAATTATCTTGGAAGAAAATCGACACGAATTCTGTGTTAAATATCAAACGAAACGCCTTTCAGTGTAGGCATTGAATAATCAGAGGAATGAGTCAAACATCGAATATAATCGAAAAAATAAAACTAAAAATAAATTCCGATCAAAATTAAACTCAACTGAGAACTAATATATATATCTCATCCAAATAACACTCATTTTATTTAAGTTTTAGATTTATTTTTTGCAAATTCGTCTTCAGATGAGGAAAACCTTTTACTCCTACATATGGATCGCTCTTAAATTCAATACTACTCTTAAATGGAAACCGAAATCCTTGCGAAAAAACTAAGAAATGTTGTTTTATTTCGAGTGATAAAAATCAAAACTTTAATGGATTGCCAACAAAAAGCCGATAGTAATGGCATCGGATGTGATTCGCATTATTTTTGCCAAAAATATCAATCGCTTGGGATTTAATTGTTAGTCATCGGTCTGTCCTTTAAAACTACAGAATAAGACTCAACGGACTTTTCAGATAAAATATTAGCCAAACCATTACCAAGAGATGGACTGATAGCCGGTCCTCTCCAACGCTATGTCGGTTCGCATCCAAACTTTTGAGCAATCGATGGGAGAGCCAGAGAGACAACAAAACCGGGATTTGATGGGACACGTCCTCTGATTTTTAAACTAACAAATTGTACGTCAATTCGCAAAATTGTGAGAAAGAGAGCGACGAACTGATGGCACAGTCAACTTATGCTGTGCTCCTTTGACATAACCATCTCTGGAGAGTTGACATTACGTGCTTTACTAACTGTTCCTCAAAAGCTAAAACAGAGCATAACTACTGAGAACTGGTGTTTCACCAAAAACCTAAAATAAATTTTTCTAATTCAAAGTAATGGCCGACAAAGGAGAGAGAAATCTCTCTCTCTCTCTCTCTCTCTCTCTCTCTCTCTCTCTCGCATTGAATACTACGTTTGATATGACTGGCCTCAAGTCATGACACACAGAGAGCGAGTGAATGAGCTGAGAGTTGCAAGAGATGTATATTAGACATAGTTGTGGTGGAGTAGAGGCTATGCTATATTTGGTTCGGTTGTTCCTCAGCTGAATTCGAGGCAAAAATATTAGATTTCCTCTTCTATTGGCGATGACTTCCAATCGCGAACTACTTTTTTAAAAAAAACTTAACGGGAATATAGTGAGAGACTGTTCCGAGACAAATATGAAGCGTCCCTTTTGGCAGAATTCAGTCTAAAATTCAATTTACAGTTTCAACAGAAGAGAGAAAAATTGGGTTCAGAAGAGAAGTGAGTCTCTAATAGAGAGCCGAATATATTTTTGTTGGCTTTTATTTATATAAAGCAAATGTTAGCGAAAAAAAAAATAAATTGTGTTGAAGTCATCAATAATTGGGTGAAGAATTGCAGTCATATCACACCACAAATTTAGAGACAGAGGGGGATAGGGATGAGAGTCGGTCAGAGTGGGTGAGAGATGAACACAATTTTCATTTGAAAATTATTACTCAAAAGAAAATATTTTTTTTCCACTCTCTTTTGATTGTGTCGGAAAAGTTGGCTCTTTTTGACTGTTGGTCGTTAACAAACTCAACTCAAAGATGGATGAGTGCTGTTGGCTCTGGTTTTTCATTTCACAAGAAATTATTTACTCGGAGATAATTTTCAAGAATATCGATCCCAAGCACTGAGTCATTCGTTCACTGAGAGTATGACTGACTTAATGTAGAAAATTATCCAATATTTTATGTTTTGGTAATTTTCAAGCAGAGTTCAAAAGCAACGACTCTTCAGCTCATCCTCTGCTCAGTTCTCTCTCTCTCTCTCCCTCTCCTCTATCATTGCACAGCTTTGGTTATGACTGAGCCTTAGATGTTGTGCATAACTATTATATAATAAACGCTTAGATATTATATAAACTTCAAAATCTAACTGAGAGTCAAGAAAATAGTTATCAAAAGGCATTACATAAGCATTGGTTTCCATTGCCTTTTCTATCAATAAGTTGGGAGATCCTCACAGATCCTCTCAAATAGCCTGGAGTCAGATATTCACTAATGAGTGCTCACAAACATTACTGCAATAACTTAACTAAAAGTCAAACTCAAACACCAAAAGGAAAGGGCATTAAACGGTAGGTTTAGATTAGAATTGACTCTAAAATAGAGACAACAGAAACCAAATGAAAGGAAATTAAAAATAAAAGAAAATCTCAAACATAAAAGTGAAACAAAAACGAAAAACAGTGGAAAAACTGAACACAACTTCCTCTCGAAGATAAATAAATGATTTTTGACACAATCACAGACACGGAGAGAGAATCTCCTGGTCTATAGTCAGTCAGTCAAAGTGAGAGCACAATTATATTACTGTATTATCTGCTCCTTTCGGTGTTGTCTTGTATTGCGTGCAGCAAATCATGACTCAAATTATTGGTCGACTAAACGCAAACCACAATCTATTTGGTCTAAATATATGTGTGATATAACCAGTGCTAACACAGTCAACCTGTTGGTCCTATTACTCTGGTGTTAACCTATTATCACTGGGATTATAAGGACCAACACAACCATCCATTCAAGAGGTCTGTAATCTCATTGACTCCAACATTGGACTCAAATTGTCGGCTCTTAGAGGACAGGACTGCTATTAGGAAATAAGCAATCTTTGGAGCCACTCATCTATGGTCTAATATATTACTCTTTTATATGATTTTCGTCAATCTATTAGTTTTTTCTTCGTTTTTCGCAAACAATGAGTCGATTTTCTTCCTCGACTGTCAAACAAACGATTCTTCAACCCTTTGAGAAACGATTAACTCTTTGGCGAAGAGTCAAACAGTTGTATCAAATTGAATGACATTTAAAAATGTATTTAAAAGCAAACAAAAACATCATTAGCTCTGAATGTGTGAAAATATAATTATAACGTTTTGCAGAGAACTCGTTCATTAGTTATCCAATCGTGAATTGTGATAGTTGCTAATGAAATAATACCATGACAGACATGCATTCCACTCTTGGCAATTGTCAGTGAAGTTTCCTTTTTTCTTAGTCATCGATTAGAAGACAAAGTGAAAGATAATTGAAAATAATATTAATCGTCAGTCAAAACGATTTGAGTGATTGTATTAAACAAATGAAACAAAACTAAAACAAAGAAATGAAATGACTTTTTGAGGAGATATCCGAAAATGTCATAAAATTTAATCAATTGAAACGAAAAACTAAGTAAAATAAGTTTTAGGCTTTTGATAAAAGGCTCAGATTTTTCGGAAAAGACTTATGACTTACGAATTAATTCAATAGAAGAGAAACAACAAAAACATTTTTGAATCGATCAAAATCTCTGTCAAAATATATATTGAAATCGGATTTACATTACATGACATTCACTAAAAACGGAATCAAAATATACATAAAAATAGGAAAAAGAGTACAAAAAAATCAATTCAATGAATAACTAAATTAAATTGAATTTTCGGTGAAACAAAACAACAACAAAAACGAATCACAATATTATAAATTAATTCAAAAATATTATAATCAGTCAAATAATACATTTAAACGGCGAGAAAGATATCAATTGCAAGACACAAATCAAACGGAAAAACGACAGCAAACAAAAAAGTGAAGAATAAGGACCAAAAGAAATCGATACGAATATCAATGATCGGGGAAAAAATGAATTTAATTCTGATATCTTATAAATCAATTCGCTGTTGAAATGAACAAAACAAAAATTGTCGACAAAAAACATTTGAATGAAAAAACGTATTTTAAGTGCAAATCTAATGAATGAATGAATGAATAATAAAATCCACGAAAAAAATAAGAAACGAATATCAAAACGTTTAGGAAATTATAAACTACTCTACTCTTTGAGGCTCTGAATAATTTCCATAATTTTTAATTCAAATATATTCCGTATATTTTAGCGATGAATAAAAATGTGAATAAATATATTGAAAATTGAGTGGAGAGAAAAAAATCTGACATCAGGTAAATATAGACATTTAGATGGGGGCATCCAAGGGCATCCAATTTTATCAGCTCAAGGAAATACGGGGTGATTATCATGGAAATTTTTCTTGAAATTTATTCCAATAGAACAACCAAAAGGGCAAACCTCTGACACATTTAATAAATCAATTTTGACTTGTTGCTTGCTTATCGTTCGGAATCATGTCTGAAGTGCTGACCGTTGCGGTTATCTTAGCCATCAAAAGCTTGGTCATTTATAATTAATAAGAATTCAATTGTTCAAACACTGGGAGAACATAGACTATAAATCTTTGATATAATGAAATAATTTGTAAAAACAGTTAATACTATAATCGGTGGTATAAAACAAAAAGGAAAACCATAATAAGGCAGATGTTTGCATAATATTGACTCACTTAACCATGACCTCGATTCCTGGTCAGCACCGGCAGCTCAGGCACCGGCATAAGCTCAGAGAAATTAGCCTAAAAATTATGTAATATTCTTGTGTCTGAATACATATTTAAAACGATTAGAAAAACGACTTCAGAGGACTTTCTGGAGGTATTTCTGAAGGAGAGATCACTCCTATCCTGTGCTCATATTCCTGTGCCTCTAATAAATAGCCAAATATTATCTATAATCACAAATTCATAATAATAATGATTGTGATTATAATTTGATGGACAGCTGCTGAGCGGACAGCCATACGATTGAATGGTCGCACATCTGATTCGACACATGAGAGACAGTTATAGATTATAAGCTAATTGTTATCTATTATACAATTAAACAATTATTAAATTTGAATAAAAAGTTGTGTTTCCATACAATTAATACTAAGAATCGGCGAAAAAGCCATTTCTGACGGCATCTGACTCTCAGTTCTCACAATATTTTCCGATTCTTTTGTTTAGTGTTTTAGACACTAATCATAGTATTGAATACGAATGCAAATTAAGGCTCGACTCTAACCATAACACAAATATATTGAGTCAATAAAAATCAATTGAATGGAAAATATTCACAAACATTATGTAATTTCAAAATCAAAGAACCAATGAATACTCTCTATAAATAGATCCTAGTTAACATTCGTCATAATCTAGAGCCATTATGTAAGACTGCTTGTACTGGATAAATTATTGTATTCAATTTTACCATTTTAATTCACTAATCTTATAAAGGAATTTTGATAATGCACGGGCACAATTTGTGGGGGAAAACTCAGATATTAGGTTACGCAATGCCCTGGGTTATCAATGATTAGAACAATCGACGGAATTTCATTTTTAAAGAACGCCTGGGGTTATGGTGGGCTCAACAAATTCAAATCAATTGAAGCCAACTGTTCAATGGCTGCACAATATGGCAGTCATGACAGCTCAACCACAACAGTCAGTCCCAAAACTTCTATCATTTTTGAACAGAAAACCGCTTTAAATACAAAACATCCGAAAAAAATTATAAATTGAAGAACAAAAATATATATTATATACGAATCAAATGGAAATGTTTTGCCGATAGCCTCGAGTTATGACAAGAATAGGATCTATGAATAGAGTGAATGAAAATATTGAATGTTTTCGTGTATATTAACAAAACTGAAAGTCGAAGAAACGAAATTGAAATATAAATTAGTGTTCATTGAGTTTGAATTTCAAATATGAATGAACTCATGGCTACAAATACAGGAAATACACCGAATGTTTAGCACTGTTTTCTCATCAAATTTATTGCATTCCTTGGCCTGAGTTGGAGGGGACGGAAAGAAAAGTCAAAACCAAACTTCAAATGTGAATGAAGAGGTCATGACTCGGAAATACATCACTAATCAGAATTGATTGGCCGGTAAAACAGCTCAGGTTAACAAAACTCTGGCTCTTTATTGAGGACTTCCACGAAGAGTAAGAAAAGGTTAAAAAACAAAACCAAGAAAAATGGTTACGATTTGATTCATTCACTATAAGCAGAGTCTATTAGTTTCTCATTAAGTTTGTATTATTTTTCTTCATTAACATTAATTCTATGGCTTTATAATTAGTTATCCTATGGTTAGCACAGAATTGAAAAGAAAATAAGAAGAGATGCAAAAATAATAATAATATTTGAGTGAAAAATATAATTATTTTTCCTATCATTAGATAGTGTTTGGAGAGAAATATCGTTCATTCAAACGAATAACTAAATGGATGACTCGTTTTAGCCGAAGATTTATTGAACGGGAAATTCCTGTGAAATAACACTCACTCTTATGAACACAAGAAATTAGATTATAAGACACTTCAGACCAGAATTCAAAGATGAGTTTACTTTCTTTTGATTGATTTGTGTGCAGACGAAGAATAATTATGACTGAGTTTTGTAATTAATCGCCAAAAAGTGAGTTAACACACAGAGAAGTAATACACCTCTGGATTGATATTAGAAAATAATGAGAAGAAAATTAAGGAAATCTTCACTATTCTGAGCCCAAAAATCTCATTCATCAACACTGAAGTGAAATAAATCGAATTACCAAGATATTAATTAAGAATTTTCTGATGAAAAAAGTTCATAAAAATTAGATTTAAACCAAAGGCTCAGACCAGGAAAGGTATGGAATGCTATGGATTGCATGTAAGCCAAACGTTACATAAAATTAAAAGCATATCTGTTTCCCGACTCATGAGAGTGAGTGGAGTCGTAATTATTAGAGATCGCAGGTGTTGAGCATCTCGTGCACAGTAATTGTCGACATTGGGCTCAACCCTTCCCTCGATTAATAATGGATTGGATGCGGAGTAAAGAAAAAAGTCTGATGTGAGAAGAGAGAGACCACTGGAATGGATGGCAATGGAAAGGCTATGGAGAGGCCAACAGTTTTAATGAAGTGAACACCGCTTTAGACTTTGGACGCCTTCAGACACTGGAGTTGCGCTTAACTACAAATTTCATGCAAGATTTACTAAGGATATCACATAATATTATTGCCAGCCTCAGCACAGGCTCACCATCTCTTCATGTCTTAGAGGCCGACATAGTGTTTGGGACCACTCATTGATGGCTTTAATTGCAGGAATTGTGCGGCAAAAGCACTCGATATCAAAGAGCACTTCATAACAAGCATTTGAGTCATAACTTTATGAATAAGAATAAGTGAGAGGAAAGGCAGAGCAGAGCCAGAGCTGAGTCGAGTCAAAGATTGGACTAATTTTAATGTTGCGAACAATTATATGACTATTTGTTTCATTCGTTTCTCCGCTACAAATATATTATTAAAACTCATGAGAAATCATTTACATTAAAAGGGAAGTCATATATAGCCATATATTTTAATATATAAGACTTTGAATCCATAATGGACTGGCAGGTAGTGTCCGCCGGAGCTCTGGCAGACTGCAGGGCTACAGCTCCTAATATAACTAATGGTATCATTAGACCCGTAAGACACCCAAACAGAGCACCTGAGACGTGGAGAGAGTGGAACGCCTGAGAACTAAATCATAGAATCATTTGTTAAATACAGAGTACAGACATTTTCTGGGAGAGTATTCTTATAGTCTGTTGGGTTGTGTTGTTATGCATTGACTAATAAGTGGCAAACAAATTACATATGGTTTGCATAAAAAGCTCATACTTTTAATAATTCGTCGGTAGAGCAGAGATGACACAAAAGTGGTTCGACGGCAATGGCTATGGCTTTGGGCCACAAATCAGACTTCTTTGAGAGTAAAAAATTTCTTATAATAGTATCGAACTATACGTCGCACCCAAAGAGAGAGAAGAAAAATATCTTAAATACCACAACAACTGAACCCAACAGAAGAGAGAAGTTTTAGAGAAGAGAAAAAAATATATGAAAATCCACTTTAATTTCGGTTTAATTCTCGAATAATCGACGGAAAGAGAGGCTCAGAATGAAAAGGTTTGCGAATTTAGACTCACTTTTGTATCGACTTTCACTCACACCTAAAAAATTAAATCTGTACTTAAGACAGGCTGAGTGGAGCACCTGGTTCTCAATATTTTTATGCTGATTCGCAAAAATTCACATTTTTTAGCGAATTTTCCTCTTTTTTGACGATAAGTATTGGGTTTTATCTATATTTTTGTCTCTAAAGAAAAAAGATTTAGAGTTAAGAAGAAAAGAGAAACTCTTTGTGAGTCAGTCCTC
>JAQGBD010000910.1:0-21478 GCA_034698165.1 Punctoribates punctum | reverse complement strand
TTGGATGAAACGTGAAAAATTAGGAATAATGGATTTTGCTTGGCTTTTTTCTCTGTGTGTATAGGAGCACTGGTGCCGACACATCACACATCACATCACAATTATATCATCTCTTTTAGGAAATTAAAAAAGTTGACTCAAAATGACATTTCCTCGATTAGAGGTGATTTCCATTTAATCCTTATTTAAAAGCACCAAAAGATTAATGTTTTTCAATTGAGAAAAAAAACTTTTTTAGTTAAGCGGTTTGTGATTAAGTAATACCAAGAGATTAAAGTACCGGTAAATTGAGTCTAACGTCAATTCAATTTCTATTTAATTAACTCTAATCAAGAAATACATCGAAATAATAGGGAAATCGATATCAAAGAAAAACAGAGAAAATCTGATGCAATGGTTAACTAAATTGCAAGAAGTGGTTAACTTCTCACCAATGAGTCAAACATTCAATTAATGAATATTCCTTAGGAACCGATAAATGTTAGAAACCGACCAATTTTAACAATTGGCCTTGTTAAGTCAAAGGTACCAAATTTGGTTAAATCAAAGTTGAAATTTGAGTTAAAGGTCGGATAATTACCGTTTTCGGTGGTCAGGTCGACCTCAACGGTTGGGTTTCCTCTGCTGTCGAAGATTTGACGCGCTTTGATTGACTTAATCGGCATTTTGTGGACAAAAGGAGGAACTGTTGAATACAATTAATAAACGATTAACTGATTTGCGAACCAAACGACTGGAGAGTCAGTGAAGGAGTGATTCAGTGATCGACTGAAGGCTTCAATTCATTGCATAACAGTTTGAATGCATTGAATGTATGACTGCTTTCACTCTGTGTTTGACTTTGACCCACAACTAAAGGACTAATTTCAAGGTCACCCATATGTCGACCACCCATTCCTCTAATTATCCATCAATTGTCTCAATATTCTTCGACTTCAATCTATTCAATCATTTCTGGAAACTAATAAAAAGACAGAAATACTTACGAGAAGTGAAAAGACGTTTAATTGTAGAGATTTTAGTGGAAATCAATGAGAAGGATAGGTATGGAAAGTGTAGTGTAGAGGAAGGACTAGTGGAGAGACCTGACAGTAGAGGACAGGACTACTCCTACTGTGAGACACATTTCTGAGTCAGTAATCAATTGGCAGAGGATTCAAATCATATGATAACAAAATATGAGCTAAAGGTTGAAGACGTCTACTCTTTGATGAGCTGTCGTTCCTCTTGAGAACCTCTTTGTCACGAATCGATTCAACTTTATTAAGAAATAGAACTCTTAGGCTATGAATTCAGGAGCGGAACCGTTGACCGATTATTGGACGAGTCCTACATTTGTGGTAATCGATTGCAATCCTTTATTTGCCATTAAATGAGAATATTTGGCTTAAGATCCGATCAATTGGTCCCAAATTGGTTCCATTTTTCAAAACAGTGGCCATCTTTCTTGTGTTGGCTGATAGGGAGAGCCCGTCGTGGCTGACGTGTCTCCTCAAGTGTCTGCCCATCATATGGCTGTGCGTTTTTGTTGTACTCCACGGAATCAGTTTGGGTGACAAACACCTGTATTCGAGAAGAATACTCATTGGTTTAGGGCTGTCCTGTTTGGGCGACGCTCTCCTGGTTTGGCCCAAATATTTCTTATGGGGAATGTTGTCATTCGGAGCGGTATTTAGTCATTTGATATAATATTCTGGAAAATGATCGAAGAATTGCTTTTAGGCTCACATTTCATATATAACTGCTTTCGGTTTCAGTCCACTGAATGCGAGCGCCGGCAGTGTCTGTGCGGTTGTCGGCGCTCTTATGCATTATATAATGTACCCAAAACTTGCAGGTATACCACTATTTATAAAAAGCATCTCAAGGTTTAAATTCTTTCGGTTCTTAAAGTCTGCGAAAAATTCTTCGATAAGTTATTAACGATTGTGTTGTGATTCAGGAACCATATTCAGTATAGCGGTTCCCGTTTACAACTTGGTCTTATTGACAATGCTCTGGAGAGCAGTGGCCAGAGTCCAGTTGTTCAGTGATCTGTGGACGTGGACTAAACTCTGTTCTTGTTTTGGTGGCATTTTGTTTGCCGTCTCCGACGCATTGCTCGGCTTAAGAGAGTTCGGTCTCATCACTGATATTCTATCTTCGAGTCACTGCCAACTCCTGGTTATGTCCACCTATTATACGGCGCAGTTGGGTATCGCCCTATCGGTCGTCGACAGCAAAGCAATGGCAGAACTCAGCGCTCAAACTAACAGCAAACGGACTAAAGGTCAGAATAAGAGTCAGCCCCTGAAATAGTGTCAAAAGAATAAACCTTTGAATCAAAATATTATACGAAAAATACATTTGAATCAAATGAGAACATAATTCAAACCAAAACTTCAAAACCGGTACCAAAACCCAATCATAAACACATTCCTCACAATTTCCACCATTTTTGTGGCCAATCAGTCATTCCTTTCAATATTTTGTAATTTTGTGCCAATTGTTTGAATTTGTTTAAAACAAAAGTGATTTTAATTGAATTTCCTTTAGTTTTGAAAAATATTTTATTATTTGAATAAATAAATGATTTTATTTTGAATTTCATTTAATCGATGATTACTTTTATATACAAATATTTTTAAGACAATAATTATTAGCAAATGATTACAAAAATTGTGGGGATTTGTAAAGACTTGACCTCCGGTTTGGGATAATTCCCTTCATTCTGAGTCTGCGGACGGCTTCCCGAAGATGTTTTGGCTGAATTGGACCCGTTTCGCCATTTTGTTCCATAACATCCAATCCTAATCATTAGATATCACCGATAATTGGATTAAATGAAAACATTGATGGAATCACTCAATCAATACCTTCTTCGACAACTTCGCCGACAAAAACCTTTGCGATACCGGAGACCGCAATCACTACGTTCTGAGAGACGGAACACCCGGTTATCGATTGCATTAACTATTTTCCAAATATTTAATCATTTTATTGAAAAATTGGAATCCTTTGAGAGAATACCCTTTTTATGGCTGCCTTAGGAAAGGCTGATCTTCTGTACATTTCGTAGCGATTGAGCTGTTCTTCGGAGAAGTTGGACACAAGAACCCTATCGGACAACAATTAATGAGACAAATGTAATGATAATGAGTTTGTGAAGAATTACTGCATTTTCTCCCTCTCCTCCTCTTCTGTTCTCTGTCTCAACAAAATGGGATCCATTTTAATCTCTTCACTATCTTTGTTGCCATCTTTGCCTTCATTTTTCGATTTGTTGTCTTTGTTGGAAGAATTGGTATTTTTGTCGCCTTTAGAATCATTTCTGTCATCAGAAGAGTCTTCGTTTTGGTCAGAGTTGTCGTCGTTGTTGTCATCCGAGTCGTCGTTTTTATTCTTGTGTCCGGTTTTGTCGGGCAATTTGATGGTCAAAATCGGTTCATTTGATTCACTTTTGGTATCCATCCTTCAAATCATAGGAAGAGTCAAATGTAAAGAACCTTAGATTTGACCCAAAAGTAAATGACTCCGATTATTGTCGTTCAAAGGGTTTAACGTCAAAAACGTCAACACTTTTTAGATTTAATAAATTATTTTATCACAAAAATAAACAACAAATTCATCAGATTTTTTGTTAAAATATCTGAAAAATTATGCGTTTTTATCAAAAATATAGATTATTTGTATATTGATTGAAATGACGATGGTCAAATTGAGTTGAATCATTTCTTGTGGTCATCCCTGAAGTGAAGCGTAATTATTGAGAGTATTACTGATGTCGTAGTTTTCGTTGACTTCAATGAAAACAAAAAAACTATTTTTACTAACGTTTTGTCGGATTTTAATTTTAAATTCATTTAACAATTGATCCAATTTTATGGACAATTAGTCCGACATATTCTCAATCATCTGTTCATAAGTTCACTCAACTCATAATAACAGCAAAATTACTGCCGAAGAGATTGGATCTGAAATAACGAACAAAGACAACAAAAAACTCATCTTTCAATTCAAAAAACGGTAAACAATTTTGATTTGAAATTATGTGAGGACTCACTGAGAGGTCATTAAGGGGTCATTAAGTGCTTATTAAGGACACACTCGTGTCTCAGACCTGTCGGGGAAGGGATGGGTATATCGCATATCATTACTGATATTATTTTTATTATTCATCTGATAAAAAGATATGTCTATTGACTTGTTTTGAAAAATGGTCTCTTTTTGCCAATAAATCAAATTGAATTGCAGCGGATGTATTACAATTGATTACCTTGCTTATTACTCTCAAAGAGTGTCGATTGTTTGTCGAAGACCTTGATAAGGCCAAAAACTTATTGAATTCTATCGTATTTGCAATAATTGATAATAATTAACAATCGAAAGATAATAATGAAAAAAGAGATGATTTTGGGGACACTTTTATGACCTCTTTTCAAATGAATTGTATCTCTGATCGAAATTAATGATAAAAATATGGCATAACTTATGGTTTATTCAGAATATTATTTAACTTTTCGCGAAATAATCTTTTTTTTCTGATGTCGTTATTATATGAAAACTAAATAAATGTATTTTTTGCGAACCATCTGTTGGTTTGACGGCATTAATGTTTGTTTGTTTGGCACAACTCATAGATAAACACTTTGAGCCGATTTCCCAATAATTGGTAATAAAGAAAATTAAAACAAACCAATGATTTGCATAAAAATGATTATATTTGTTTAGAACGCCCTTTGATTTGAAGTATATCTGAATTAAATTGATTTTCGTAGACATTGAGAGACTTCTGAATAGAGAATTGAAAAACAAATAAATACCTCACTTATTGTTCACTTTTATTCAATTATTCGAAACAATGGTATGAAAGCCACGCCTGAAGAAGTCACTGATTGTGATGGTTGTGGTGGATATTCACAAAACTTCACAACTTTTTGCGTCATTTTATTTGTCTTTCAATTGAGAAACACTTGACTTATGAGTTGACTCATCCCTCAGTCATCGTAAGCGATGAGAAGAGACCCAACAAACCATTCAATTACCGAACCAATTATTCGGCGAACGTATCGATGAAACAGTTGTGCCAAAGCATAGCTTTTGTAGTAATTTATTATCAATTCGTCATAAAAAGGGTTTGATATCAGCAAATGTGTGATAATAGCGCAGAGTTGCCAAGAGATCGACACCAGTGATCGACACCACTCCTGTTCTTTCTTATGTAATCTGCAATACAGAGCAGTATTAGTAAATCTCGTTTAGGATTTCATTGCATAAAATTGCGATCGCTTTCAGTCTGCAGTTAATTATCGCTAAATATTAAACATTAGGTTTTGAGCTCTCAATCGAATCAATTGATCGCTGACTCAGTCATCCAATGAAAGCCTTTCTCTGGCATCCAATCCAATCCTGTCTATCATATTATCATTAAATACATTTTGTTTATTAATATTTATTAATTAAAAATAATTTAATACTAATGTATGTCAATGTTTGCCAATTAATTGATTTAAATTCAACTCATTTGCCATTAAGTGAACTTTGCTTCGATAAAAATCAATATTAATTTAATTCAATCCACAAATCAGTTGATCGAAGAAAAAGTTTTGAATATTTTATTTTTCTAACGTTTTGTGAAATTATAAGTGAAATGAGAATTTGGAAATCAAAGTCTTCGACTAATGTAAGCAATAATATTCTTGCAAATAATAGAGATCTCAAGTTTTGAATCGCTTTAAAACCATATTTGTGTCGAATATCTCAAAACATTTGAATGTATTGCCAATAGAGTCGACATTTTTATGATTACTATTTTGAAGATTTATTGCAAACATAGAAACTGTTTATTCGATTTTATGTGCAATTCGTTGATTAAAACCCCTATTATTTGATGGCTTCCCATAAAGTTATCCAAGTATTGGAGTATTCAATGCTTTTTCGCCCATTCATTAGTTTCTTTGATTTTAATTCTTTTCAATCGAAAGCCAAATACTAATAATTTTGATGACTTGAGTTCACACACCCTTTAATAGTGACTATTAGTGACCAACTTTTCTGTTTCGATGGCCTTATCTTTTAAGTAAACAATTAGTGTACCTGAGCTCTACATAATTTCTATGTCAGTTCCGTTATCAATTTATAAGTTGAGAGCCTTGTGATTGTTCCTTGCTCACCCTTGCACTTTGAGTAATTTCCAAGTGTCGTAATCGTGAGAAAACCCTATTTTTATGAAATCCCGTCGTTTTTCATGATTTTAATTATATAATTGAAAGTAATTTTTGAATAATAAGTTGAGTGACGGGTCGGCTCTCATTTAGACTTATATTTAGACGATTGCAATATTGGGTCGCATTTCCGACGCTAATAGAGTCGAAGACATTTCTCTAATTAATTCGAGTCATTCTTCTAATTGTGATATTTATGTGCAAAGAGTCGGATCTGGTTATCAGTCAGTGATATTGTTTTGCTTTCAAACAATAGATTTCAGAGAAACAGAGGTCAGACCTAAAACTGCTTTTTCTGGTCATTTGGTTTTGGATAGAATTGAGAGCCCAGACCTCAAAAACATATATCTCTTCCTTAAAGCAAAGCGAGTTTGTGTTGGGTTTCCTCAACT
This sequence comes from Punctoribates punctum, assembly GCA_034698165.1. NCBI lineage: Eukaryota > Metazoa > Arthropoda > Arachnida > Sarcoptiformes > Punctoribatidae > Punctoribates > Punctoribates punctum. The sequence goes on along the minus strand of JAQGBD010000910.1, from coordinate 14,883 downwards.
TAGTTGTAATTCTACTCCATATGTGTTGTGCTTTACATCGAGTTCTGTTGGAACCGATTCTCACCTGTTGTTCAACAGTAACATAATGTGGGAGTTTTGTATGACTCCTATGTATTGTTCTTTCATTAGACAAATCTATTTCCGTTTGTTTCACACATTTTACGGCATTTTAGTTATAATTTAGTGTTTGGTTTCATTCGTTTGTTTTCTCAATTTTGGCGTTCGTTTGACTTTAGTATCAAATAAATAATGGAATTACGAAACGTTAAACTTCTTGATAACACCAATTGAGTAGACCCTCAATATAACGGCTCAACTCATAAACTGTCCATTTATTGCTTGTATTTAATCTAATTTACGTCTAATTTAGTCTTTAAAAGTCATAAAAACTAAATTTCACGGAAATATATGTATTGATAAAAAAAAGTTTTTCTTTTGTCTTAAAGTTTTGTTTTAAAATTAAATTTATGTTTGACTTTTGGACTTTGAATGTGACTAAACTAAAGTTGTTTTTCAATCAAAACGTGAGTAAACCACAAATTTGTCGAATATTTTACTTAAGTTTCAATCGAATTATACTTTGATTTGAATTATCTCTGAATGACTCAATTTTTTCTATACTCTTATTATTTTCGAGTATTTCTGACATTAAACTCAAGACTTGTCAGCGATTTTGTTGTCTTATCGCTCAAAGGATTCAAATTTGAATTATCATTATTTGTCTGTTTTTCAAAAAAAAGTTATCAAGACTTTTCAAAAAGACTTTTTACTGATTCTGAGTAAAAACTTTTCTAATTATGCTTTTCTTATGAACTTTTCCTCCATTTGATAATTACTGGAATCAAATCAAAAGTTTAAATAATTGAATGACTTTTGAGATAAAAATTGATAAGAAATTAGCAAAATGTGAATTAAAGTCGACTGGATTTCAGTTTCGTTTACAACTCTTTGACTTAATTTCATTTATTCACTGATTTGAGAGTTCATTGAACAACAAGTCATACATTGAGTAAATCGTTATTCAAATTCAATGCTTTAATATATTTTTATTTATGAAAGAAGTGTTTTGTTTTCACTCAAACCAATTCGTTTACAGATTAGTTCTCAAAATTAATTTTATTAGTTTTAAAAGCTTTTAGTTTGAAGAGAGTTTTGATTGAATTAATCCATTTTATTGATGTATTTAACTGAACCGGACAACAATGTCTACATTTCTGTATCATTTGGAACGACTCATGAATTTTAGTGTAAAATTGATTGAATTATTGTCGTATTAAATCGAAATTCAATTTTTATTGCTTTCGCATGACTTGTCTTTATTGTGCATAAGCAAGCTCATTTCCTCAAATATGGTTTCGACTTTGCCTTGATATCCCCAATAGAAGCTAATTTTAATGGCCTGTGCGTGATAGACTGTCCCTGTTATCAGATATTCCATTTAAAATAGTTTCGTTTTCTTGAGATTTTAAATAAGAAGTGAACTTTTGAACCGATTCTCGGTTTTCATAATTGTTGTGATATTTTTGTTCTCATAAATAATTTAATTCAATGAAAACGTATTTATATTAAGGATCTAATGAATCAAATTTATTCCAACGAAACGATTGTTCAAAAATATAGATTACAATCAGATAAATGTTTGACACGTTTTTAGTTATTTCGAAATCAGATTTTCTTAAACCAGATCTCAGTTTAGGCACCGATTAAAGCGCTTTAAAATATTAACCGTATCTTAAGATATGGTCTGTTTTGTGATCCAATCGATAGCACTATAATTATTATGAAATCTATTTATTTATAGCGATTATCATTCGACCCATTATTCTGATTAATTTATTAAACAATAGCTGAAAATTTTCTCTCTTTCTATTGTAGAACAGAATCGCACCGAAGATGGCGACGACTACCGACACGAGTGGCCAACAGAACATCCGTTTCAGTGGCCACACATTGGATAAGGCGACTAAAGCCAAAGTACATCTCGAAAACTATTACTCGAATCTCATTACTCAACACATCGACAGAAGAAACAGGTTTTCAATTCTTTCCAATTAATCATTGATTAGATTTTAATTTCATGAAACACTTCTTTCAATTTCTTTATCTGATTCCAAATGAGATTTTTTTTCTTCAATAAACGAATTTATTATTGAAACGAATTGACTCCTTATCTCAATTGTAGTCCATTTGAAGAATAGTTTTTGTTTTTTCTCTTACGTAAGAATCGATTTTTATGTAATAAGGGGTCACTTAAGTGGTTATCGTTTATATGCTTCACATAATGAAAGTCATAAAAATTGCTGTAAAAACAGATTTCATTTCTAAACTATTAAAACCATTCATTTCAGACACGAAAGACTCGAAGAAACGATGAGAGACGAAGGACTCAGTGAAGAACAGGTATTCCATTCGCTGATCATTTCATTTGAGATAATATAGAGATAACAATATTTGTTAATTAGAAACACGAGAAAAGGGTTCAGCACGCCATCAAAGAGACTGAGTTCTTGAGACTTAAACGATCCCGTTTAGGGGTTGAGGACTTCGAACCTCTCAAAGTGATTGGAAGGGGTGCCTTCGGGGAAGGTATCTCTATCTTTATATTACTTTTAATCATATTTTTAATTAAATCTATTTGAGAACAGTTCGTTTGGTACAGAAGAAAGACACGGGTCATGTCTATGCCATGAAAATACTGAGAAAGGCTGATATGTTGGAAAAAGAACAGGTCGCTCATGTTAGGGCTGAGCGCGACATTTTGGTGGAGGCCGACCATCAATGGGTCGTCAAAATGTATTACAGTTTCCAAGACGTTATGAATCTGTACCTCATTATGGAAGTCAGTCTACTTTCCTCTCAATTATAATATTTATCTGATTATTGCAATTATTATCAGTTCCTTCCGGGAGGGGATATGATGACACTCCTCATGAAAAAAGATACTCTCACTGAAGAGTGCACTCAATTCTATATCGCAGAGACAGCGCTGGCCATCGATTCGATCCATAAATTGGGATTCATTCACAGAGATATAAAACCGGATAATCTTCTTTTAGACGCCAGGGTATGCCTTCCCTTCCCTTTTTTTGTTTTGTTTTGTTTACTAATAATCGGTTTAATCAAATTCAGGGACACATAAAGTTGTCGGACTTCGGTCTTTGTACAGGACTTAAGAAATCGCACCGAACAGAGTTTTATCGAGACTTATCTCAGGCAAAGCCGAGTGACTTTACATCTAATCCCATGGATTCTAAGCGCAGAGCCGAGAGCTGGAAGAAAAATAGACGACAATTAGCGTATTCTACTGTTGGCACTCCTGACTATATCGCGCCCGAAGTGTTTATGCAAACCGGATATGTTTCGAGTGCCGATTGGTGGTCACTCGGGGTTATTATGTATGAGATGCTGATCGGTTACCCACCCTTTTGTTCTGAAACACCTCAGGAGACATATAGAAAAGTAATGAATTGGAGGGACACTCTTGTCTTCCCACCTGAAGTGCCCATTGGTAACGAAGCCAGAGATATGATCCAAAGATTCTGTACTGAAGCCGACAAACGAATTGGTTCGGGCGCTGGCATTGAAGAAATAAAAGAGCACTCGTTCTTTAAGGTATTCCTAAACCTTTTGTCGATGTTTTGTCCCTTTTTTAACATTTACTTACTTTCTGTCAAAAGGGTGTCGATTGGGAACACATTCGGTATGTTTTGTTGACTACTGTTTAGAGAAATAACGTATTTTTAATTCTAATGTTTGGTATTATTTATTATCGAACTAAAGTGAAAGACCGGCTGCTATTCCAGTGGAAGTGAAGTCAATTGACGACACCTCCAATTTTGATGATTTCCCTGATGTCGACCTCAAAATACGTGAGTTTTTCATTAAGTTTTTATTATTCTTTTGGTGGTATTTCTCACAAATGAATTTCCTTTTATGAATAGCGTCGGCGCCCAACAAAGAACCCGAAACTACTGGTCTCAAGGATTGGGTTTTTATTAACTATACGTTCAAAAGATTTGAAGGTTTGACGCAAAGGGGAAACAAAACTCCGCGAAAAAGTTAAGAATCGGATGACATATAAAATTGGTTCGCAATTAAAATAATTGAAGCAATCGTTTGATTGGATGTCAAACTGAGAGCCAATTGTCAGCGCTTTATATAATCAATATTTTTAAAGAGCGCTTAGACTTCACTTTATTTATTAATTTATTGATTTTTCGCCTCAAAAAACATTTGTTCGGCTCTTTTATGTACAGGTATTGGAAGTATTGGACTCTTTGTTCAGAAGTTGAGTACAATTTTATGCTCGAAGTCTAGTCATTGTTTAGTTCTATCTTTGATTTTAGTCTTCTTTTTGCTGACATTCCTTCGAAGATATTATAAATTTTTTTCTACCTTTAATACACCCATTGATAGGACAGTGTATTCGCATTAAAGACATTAAGTTTTGCCATAAAGTTATCGAATTGTTGACCATTTTTATGACATTTCGCTCGAATGCTATTATTATTATAAATAAGTAATTATTAGTTAATTATATATTAATTACAATCAAAGCAATAAATAAAATCCGTTTATTAAAAAATATTAAATTTATTATTCTGTGCAATAAATTAAAGTAAAAAATAATTAAAATAAATATAATTAGAAGTAATGACAACAACAGAGAGTTTACACAAATCATGAAATAAATAATTTGATGATTAAGAGTACAGTCGATAATCGATTGTGTGAAGTGAACCCTCTGTCAGACGACCTGATCTCACAATTCTCGGTATACTTAATAAAAATTAAGTGGTGAGCAATGAGCAAGGTCAATGGTTAACACCAACTCATTGTTTAAATAAGTTTTAAGAACAAAATACAAATCGTTGGTAATCAACAAAATTGAAATCAAATGAGAAAAAAAAATCATCAGAAAAGATGAACAGAATTGAGATCAAAACATTTGCTCCAAACAAATGTTGAGAATAAGATTTCTTCTGACAAAAAAAATCTTTAGAATCCAATAGAATGATAATAATTGCTTCAAATGATAAAACAAGACATTCGTTGTGTGAAACGTGTTATGTCTTCACACTATAGATAATCGGCTGCATAACAATCGACTAATATTTTGCTGAGAATATTATAAACGAGAATACATTGACTAGTATTACACCAAAACAGAGGAGACGTCCAAATTGTGTTCAACTAATTGTAATCATTTGATTCAATGATCGGTGACTCGGTTTTGGCGATTCTGTCGCGCGTTAGAAGTTTGTCAAAATAGTTGCTTCGGTAGTATTGTTCCCGTTTTCTTCGTCGGCCTCTGAAATACAATTTTTTAAAAATAAAATTAGTTTTTTTAGAATTCAAAAGAAAATGTTTGCAATTGACTGAAAAAAAGTGTAGTGACTTACATTTTAGCAGGATCAATAAGTCCGTAAGCGATTGGAGTTCTTGTTCGCAGGTTTTCTCGCAGTCTTTTCAGTTCGAGAAGTGTTTCCAATTCGGCGAGTCTTTGATCGGAAATACCACTTCTTTTTTCTCTATAAGAAAAACGTTTTTATTGCATTACAAACCATTTCTCTTAAATTAAATACAAGACTAAAGGTTTGATAATTGTGTGGCAGTTATACAGCACTTAGTCCTAAGATTTCTTAAGCCTTAAGAAGGGATTCAATTGGAGCCAAGAAAACAGAATCACAGAGTTTATAAACTTTTGGTAATAGACTATTAGTAATAAATAGGAAAAAAATATTTTTATTATCAGATTATTATATATTTTTGCTTTAGATTTAAGATAATTATTCGATTGAATATCGCTTTGAATAAATGTTTCGGTTAGTTATAAATTGATGTCATTTTTTTCATTACATTTAGAGAGAGAGAGAGAGAGAGTAGAATATGGAGAGAATATAGTTGACTAAAGGACCCGACACCGAGTACTTCAATATTAGAATTTAGTTGCCGTCCATTGAGTTCTTAATATGATTTGAAAATCAGTGATTTATATTCATTTATTGGTCTCTTTTGGATTAATTCGACGAAAATATTTTTGAATTAATTAACATTCAGTGAATTTGGGCCTAAAATTATCAAACTTTGCTCGAGCATTAAACAAACAAAATATAGTTCTAAAGCACTACATAAGGCTTAATGACTAGTATTTGTGTTGGAGAGGACACCAGTTGTTAGGAAGTGCTCTTAAGCTTCTATTGAGTGTTGTTTCTCATAAATGAATAATGAAATGAGAAATATTAGTTATGTTTGCCTTTGAATAGACATTAATTTTGATAACTAACCAAAACCGTTGAGTTTTATCGGTCAGACTTCCCCTATCATTGATATCATTCATTTGTGACAAATAATGGTCTGAAATCATATAATGATATTATATTTACTAACTATTCATATGATGTTTTGTTTCCCTCAATTGGAGAATCAATTTTACAACTCTTTATGGCAGACATAATGAAGACAATCATAGATCAGAGCAATAATTGAAGTGAATTAAGACTTTCTGATAATAAAGACCAGAATAGAATCGTTGAGTAATTCTAATGTAACTAAAATTGTATAACAATATTGCAATAAAGTGATGTTAGCTAAGTTAGCATGATCAAACCAATTCTGTGCCCCACTCATGCCTAAGAATAATCAGAAGAATAAATTCATATCTTGTTTATTGTCATTATCTCTGAAGCAATCATCGATAGGCGTCATAAATATCTTCTAAATATCTGAAACATTCATTTGTTTCCATGAATTTCATTTATTTCTGTATTTATACGAATCGGATGTCTTTTCCTGAGTCGAGTCTATGACTCATTCGTCGCATTTTTATGGTTTTAAAGTATAAATGTTTATCAATGTTATGATTACATCAATTCTATCAGAGTTTCCACAAATGAGAGACACTTTTAGACACAAAAATCAAAATTCAAAACAAAACTTAAACCAAATTAGAAGAAATAATTCTAAAATTTGTATAAATAGAGTAAACTCTGAAAATATGATTCATTGAAACTATAAATACTATTGAATGGAATTTTGAGAATTTCATTCCAATATCCAAATTTGCAAAAGAATTTGGATCTTGGTATAAATCACGAATTTTTCAATTCTCCGATGATTTTGGATAACGATGTAAACAAAACTATATTTCACTCGACTTTAATAAATGAAAACATTAGTCATAGAGTTTCTGAATTTCATAACGAAATTTCGTGTCATTTATCTACCGATTAATGGATTGCTTGGAGAAGAAGAGAACATCCTATCAATGCATTACCGAAATCAGTTTTTCCAGAATTTCGTACAAAAGTTAATATTTTGAGCCTTAAATTTAAACATAGGTTTTAAACAGGGTTCCCCGAGCTCTTCGGCTCAGGGGGGTATTAGGGGGGGGGGGGTGTCCTAAGCTTTTTTCCAAATTTTTTTCAGTGGGGGTATAGGGGAGGGTATATTTTGCACCTAAAAACCGGTTTTTCGGCCTCCGGCGGCCATTTTATCGGCTTCGCCGACAAAATTTCAGGGGGGGGGGTATTTCCCAAATTTTCGGCTTCAGGTGGGTATTCCAAGCTATACCCCCCTCGGGGAACCCTGGTTTTAAACCTCTTTTCTACGGCTTGTATTGATAAATGAACAAGATAAATTCTGATTAAGTTCATAATTAATTTAGACTAATATATTCATTAATAAATTAAGCTTTGAGTGGAAAATTTAATTAATTATCATGGCAATTTGTTCCATTACATTAACACCATTTATCTGATATTCATTTTCTGTTAAAATGAGGAATAGGTTTAGTTTAACACCGGTTGGAGTCTAAACATTGAAAACTCAACAAACACTTCATCTTTGACTACAAAACATTTGACTTTAAAATAATTCTTTTTTATGTGATGTGTAAGTGATCTGTAAGTGATCTTGTTATTTCTCATTTGAAGAATGCTTTCAATTTACAGAAATCAATAGTAAGTGTTTGAGGGCTTTATAAACGTCAAAATCGTATTAAAACCAATCGATAATTATTAGAAAAGTATTTCGAGTTATTATTAACTCTGATTCTAACCCAAATACTTTTACTACTTCTATACGGTTGAGGCCAGACCTACACTACCCCTCATTTTGGGCAAAAACATATTATTTGAGTTAAGCTCATTTTATCATTTATTCAGTGTATCGTTAGATGTATAGAAAGAGGATTTTATAGGTTTTGATAGTAATTAAGATCGACAAAGAAGTGCATCATTTCCAAGAATATTCTATGAATTTTATTTTCAAATGATATTCAGTCGAAAATGTGATACATTTAAGCAGAAATCATAGCAAAGGTCTTCAACTGTAAATATTTTTACTGTTTTTGGTATTTATTTGTAATTTATTCCAAGTTTATGAACAAATGGTTAAGAATTAATGGTCTTATTTCATGTCTCATAGTTAGAGTCAAATCAATTAAAGTCAGTATATTTGTAAAGAAATAAAAGATAGAAACGTCAGAAACATAATTATCGATTCAACGACACGACAACTGATGAAAATCTTTTTTCCTGAATCTTCTTTTCTTTTCTTTATATAATCCATTCGTTTGTTATGCAAATCACGGCTTGAGTTCAAATACTGGAGTATTAATTAAAACTAATTCTTTGAGATTTAATCAATTATTGCTCTCAATATTATATATGATTTTCTCCTATAAACTAATTTTTGTCTTAAAGATTGGAAATAAGATGTTTTTGTGATTAAGAATTAAATTTAAAATCTAATAATAGACTCGAAATATGGTTTTATAGGGAATAAGGATTACAACAAATTAGAAAAATAATTAAATAATTAATAATCTCAACTTTAATGCTCTCAAATGTCTTATAAACTCTCCCACCTCATTTTCTTTCGGTAACTTCAAATATTAATCAAGAAATTCGAAATTATATCGTCTATTATAGAAAATCAATTATTTGTATAAAATTTATTTAATTTGAATCCTTTTTCACTGAACTTTCTTAATGTTTACGAAAGTATATAATATTCTAATATTTCGAAAGGCATTTGAGATGAGCTCAGAATATAAGATGAATTCAAGTTTTTATATTTTAGAACATTATATCTGCAAATCCCTCGAATTAGAGCTGAGGTTATGTTAAATCTTGAATACATTCTGTGTTAAGAAATATGTTTTGAGACGAAAGGTTTGGCATTAATTATGAGAAAGATTTTCACCAAAATTGATTAATCGCTGTTTGAATGTTTGCATCATTTCATTTATAAGGGATTAAATCCATAGATTTTTTGCACAAAGTTGAGAAATATCTGAAGATATCGATTATTGTCTAAGAAATGATTTCTATTGAAAAATTCTCTGTTTATTAGAGACAAACATAAATTTCCATTTTTCTACTCTTTCTGTTTCTCATTCACTTTTGAAATAAATATAAGAAACGATAAAATCTTTTGATAAAATCTTTTGAGCATCAAATTATAAAATGGAGTTTTATAATGAATTTCAAAGAATATTCTTAGAAAAAGAAACTTTAGTTAAGAGTAGTTTTGTTTTACTGAATGACTTTTCTATTAAATAGAAAACAAAGGCCAGAAATATGAGACACAGACCTCAAAGACAATTTCGCCAAAAGATTTTATTTCCTTTTTTTCTTCTTGTTATGAAATCAACAAAAGTGAACACCTATAAACTACCTTGGTAGATAGAAATCAATAGAAAGCAACTACGGGTCCACTCTGTGTTCGTGAGACACAGTATAGGAAATGTGTGAATATTTGGCTCTTATTCACAGTATTTTAAACTTGATTTTCATGTTATTAATAATAAATATTTTATTTCATCGAATATTTATTATATGGTTTTGAAAATTCAGTAAATAATTTAAGAAATCAAATCAAAGAGAATATTTTAATCCATAACTTCTGATGTTTGATTCATATAAGCATTAAAATTGTAATTGGAGAGATTGTCTTGCTCAAATCGACAAATAATACTACATTTTAATGTATTATTTTGAGATTCAATTCTTTTTACTAAAAAAATTATTGAATTGATTGCAAAATAAGCACTTAATTCGACTCTCATTAACATAATTATCGGGAATGAGTTGGCGTTCGGTAAACTCGTCTATATATAAACTACCAAGAACCTGTTTTTCATTTAATCTTATCAAATGGTTTTTGTAATAGGATATTTTATCTAGGTAAATATTTTTCACGACTATCTTATGGTCTCAAATAGAATGTTATTCGAGATTTGTGTAGCAAAATATAAACGTTGAAAAAGTATTAACATAAGATTATCTAGATAAAGTTTATAAACCTATCTTCTAGAACGTGACTAGTGATCCAGTAAAAAATCTATCAAAAATCGTTCAAATTATTGTCTAATAAATGATATAATGATTATATGTCTCAATATTAAGATAGTAATCGATTTATTAGATTATTAGCCGAATGTCTAAAAACGTGTCTTTTGCTGAAGAAGTCAATTATTTATATGAATTGTGAAAAAGAAATTTCACTGAATTTCAATCCGAATCAATTAATTTTTGATTTGTTAATAGAAAAGTAAAATTAAAATCAATTTATTATTGAATCAAAACAAAACATCAAAAATAATTATTTGTAGAAAAGAATTGAAAATTAATAACTTTTGAATGAAAATAGATTTAAATAGTTTTGCAATTACTAGTAGTTTGATGTGAAAGCGAACAACAAATTCAATTCTCTTGTGATATAAAGACAGTAATTTTCAACAGAAATAGGCTCCAAAGTTCACCAATTAATTAAGCAATGTAATTCTGTAATTCTGTAATTCTCTTATATTCTGTGCAATTCTGGTTAATATATAAGCCGTAAGAACCAACAAATTGACTCTTCAAAAGACTTTCTATTGTTTGTAAGTTTAATAACATTAATGCAATCGTTGACAATACAAATAAAATAAACACTTTTATTGAGATCTTTATTATTATTTTGTGAAACCTATTGGGCTTTTGCTCTAAAATAATACTAAAATTAATGTCAAACTTATCGACGATTTATTGATTATTCTCACGAATAAACAAATGCTATGAAATTATCAATTATTCCTATTTTGTTTCAATAAAATGCCCTTGCCAACTAAGCACTCTTTTACCTCAATTAAAACAATTATCCAAAATATTTTCCAGGAATATAAGAATCGGTAGAAAGAAATGAATAGAGGCTTACCGTCTCTGCTCTTCCCTAACAGGTTTGGCCATCGCTTTATTCAAGAGCACAATTGCCACTAATATCGTCGTTATTGTCACCAAATTGTAAAAATTATTTCCAACGAATTTCATTTTTCAATTAATTGAAACAATTTTCAAGATATGAAAATCAGAATATTATCAATAGTTTTGACGAACACTCGTTAAACAGTCTTTTGAATGGTGTCTTTAAATATGATTTTCATAGAGAGAGAAAAGTTGTTAAAACTTTTTCCAAATTAACTTCTATTCAAATAAATGATTTGAAAACTTTATTGCAATCGAAAGTAGAATATGTTCTCAAACTTTATATGTGAGGCAATCCTTCGCAAGTGAACTACTCTTTCAAAACTAGAGTTGAGAGCAGACGCAAAGGTATTTATATTGAGACTCAACAGCCGGTAGTTGGGATGGTAGTGCCCAATACCCTACTCTGCGATTCTCATTCGTTTTGTATAGATGTGCGTAAATTTTATTGCCTACATTTTTAATCACGAGTCACAATCCGATCAAGTACAATTTAATTAGGCACAATAAATACCAAACTTCTGAGAGACAGCCCACTCCACAATTTCCCCGATTTTTCTCAATGTTTTCTCAGATTCATTATTTTATTCTTAATGACGGAATAAGCTGTAATAACGGAACGAATCTTGATCAATACATGTGAAATCTGAATGTGTACCCCCACTGAGGCCCAGACGACACTTCAATCAATAGTTGAATTGTTTGAATGACAGTCTTTAGTCTAACCGATATTTATGAACCATAAGCCCATTGGAGACTCATTTATATACAATTCTGGGAATTCTTCCGTTAATTTCGCACTTATATTGTGTTATATCCCAAACATTGAATATATTAAGTCTTAATTACTTCACCGAAACTCAATTCAAGTTATTTATTAAAATAATTATTAATAAGAAAAAAGCAATCATTGGAGACATTCAAGAATTTACGATCACTAATAAAATGCATGACTTAGTGACTGAGTGGCGGACTCCCCCACATTTTCAGTCGCTATTTTGTGTCTATAAATCTATGAGTATATGATATTTTCAAAGTTATTATTTTGGGGAAAACCAACCCTTAATTGTAGAAAATAAATAGGATTTAGAACCCATTGAAACGGGTTTTGAATTTCTATAAAACTGTTGTTCGCTTCAAAATCTATAGATTTGAGAAAAACAAAAATTTCAGTTTTCTTTAGATTTATTGTTAAGACATTTCGATTTCATTTGAGTTTTTCAAAAGGATTTAATACTTTGTGCGAACTCTAACTCAAGGCATTAACAATATATTCGGTGTACTTTTTTCATCAGAATAATAATTCCCGTTTTGAAAAACGAGAGAATTTTAATCGAAATTTTAGAGAAACGATTTCTTTTTGAAATAAACTTTGAATTTATTTTCAAATCCCAAACAATTTGTACGAAAATCCAAAGCAATGTTGACATTAAAGTCGTAACAAAAGTATTGAAACGATTTTATTATATTTTAAACTTTGATAACAATTAACGTCTATTGAATGAACCCTTCATTTGTTTTAATTGCTTCTGAATTGACTTCAATTTGGGTTAACAAAAGAATCAAGAGTATATAACTACAATCTTGAAGGTGGTCTTACATAAACACAAGCAAACAATTACTGACAAATTGTCTACAAATTTACTGAAATTCTCATTGAAATTGTTGTCAAAAGTTAAACCCATCAGAGATTTTGTGAGTCTCTCAAGAATTTTGACAATTTCTTGGTCTGAATAGTTGTTTATTTTAGTTGCAAAGCGTTGAAGACTATAGACCCCTATCTTATGTTCAAAATAATTTCAGTTCAAAGAATTTCAAATAAAGTACTGAATTTTTACTGTTCTTCTTATTCTTAAAGAATTGCTTACAAATGAATGTGAAACCAAACGAAACACTTTTAATATGAAATTCACTGAAATCCAGTCTTTCCTCAAAATAGAGATTTTGTGAAAATATTTTTATTGATTTCCGAACACTGGAAACAATTTGTTATTGAAGTGTAACCAAATTGTGTCCGCATTTATGTGTGTCTTTATTTGAGCTATCTCATTTATATAGTTTGCTAGAATAGCCCATCGTTTGAAAGCATACCTAAAGTTCGAGTGAGGACTGAATTTCGATCAAATAAAAAAAGATTAAATATCAGATTTGTCCAAGGTTCATAATACTAGACTGTCATATGGGTTTTCCAAGAGGGTTTCCCAAATTGCATTTTGATCATAAGTTGTCATAGATCAAATGATAATTTAAAATTTGTTGATTCTAAAGGGAACCACTTTTTAATGGTTTTGAGATTTGGGACTTGTTTTCAAAACTCAACTCAAAAGTAATTCCAGAGATATCTTAATCGAAAAAATATAAGTTTAGTGAATAACAATTGAATAACAATGGGATCCCTTTCGGCTATTTATAAATTCTAATTCAAATAAAATTCATATTGTTTTCAAAAATCAAAAAGTTTTACTATAAAAATAAGTATTAGACGTCACGGGATTATTATGAGGACAGAGAAGCGCATCAATTAAATCACGTCATCCTATATTATAAAATGTAGTAGATGCAATATTTTCTTTTCTCTGAAACAATTTGAGTATATTTGAGAGAATTAAGAGAAATCCTAAACTTTGATCAATTGATTTATTGCCGCTTTTGAGTGATTTTCAATTTGATAACAGGTATTGGTTTCCATGTATTACATAATACTCCGACCAAATCATGAATTTTGATAATAAAACGTAAAAATGACGCAAATGTGGCAAATATTTCGCACTTCAGTGAAATTTGCATAAATTATTGCCAAAAGGCTGAAAATTTTTAAAATAATTGAGTTTTTCTGATGAAATTTAGAATTCAGTTTGAATTAAATCACTTTAAATATTAAGATAAATATTTTAAGAGTGGTTTGAGCCTCAGAAGTGGTCTTTTATATGAGAACATCGTGTAATTGGTTAATACGATTGTCTTCTTTATATTAATTATAGTATTTAATCAGTAGAGCACTTCAAAACTTTACGGAATTTTATCAGAAGAGATCCTTTGAGCTAATCCTCGGAAAATATTTGATTCGTGACTCATTTGTTTGGCATATCAGACAATGGGAGGTCTGCTACAGAGGTTTGCTAGTTGTGGACCTCAAGCTATCATCAAAATCGAGTGCAAAGAACGCATTTTTCAGATTCACTTTAAAACTCACTCAAAAGGCCTCATATCATAAGTTTTTAAACTTTAGATTTGATGACTTCATTATCATTTAGTTTATTATTTTTTGCATTTTTTATTCAATAAAATGAGTCAGTTTGGAGAAAACTCAATTTTGGGAATTTCCCTTGTTTTTAATTTAACAATCCAGGCCATTCATCCTATTAAATGGAGTGGTAGGGAATTGACTTTTAAAGTTAAAATAAATTCAGTTAAATGTTTTCAAAAATTGATGTTTTATTGAAAATATTTAATTAAAATTCCAAAAATGAGTTATTCAACTGAAATATGAATTAAATCTAAAATAAATGCAGATGGCAATTGTAGTTATTTGATCATGCTAATTAATGCGTGTAGAGCAGGGTTAGTCAAAGCGCCTCAAACATTAATTCCTACATTATAAGGGATGAATGAAAATTAAATAGGTGAAATGAGT